>ML685851.1:7639961-7747626 GCA_007922175.1 Pelusios castaneus
TGTGTGTGTGTGTGTGTGTGTGTGTGTGTGTGTGTGTGTGTGTGTGTAAATCACAAGTTGCAAGATTAACATGATGGCAAAGACATAGGACAGTCTGAGGCCTACACTATTTGTGCAGCTGCATATGATCCTGTCACGGGTACCTGGCTCACCAGTACAGTCATACTACTGGACCATCTGTACCTTCTGGCACTAGCGGGCTCTGTTTCTTCTTTCCTCTGATGTGGTCTTATGTCGCTGCTTAAGTAGGGTCAGAAGTAGTTTTGCTTCTGACCCCTCTCTCTTTCACACATGTTAACTTTTGCCAGAGTAAAAAGTTATTAGAAAGCTTTGAATATGGGGGAGAGTGGGTGATCTCATGCCCATGTGAAGTGTTGGCAGGAAATATTTTTTCCTATTTCCTTGTTTGTCTTATTGTGCATTTAGGGTCCTGAAGCATCCCTCCAGCACTTGAAGCGAGAGCTTGTTTTTCTGCTTAGGAAACCAGTTTGTGACTTAATCCTGTTTTCTTACAATCATGAAATATAGTCTTAGAGCCTTTTTATTCTATATGCTCCACAACACTGGAAATTTCCTGCAGGGTGAATTCTCCTGAAAATTGTTGAGTTTTCATTAAAGAAAGAAATCTCTTTTCGTGAAGAGCAAATGAAGTTTTTATTTTGCAGGACTGTACTTCTGGCAAAGTGCTATAAAGTGCTTATAGGCTGGCAACTGGCATGTGAAATGCTACATGCTGCTTGCATTTATTGTTTAGACATAGGCTGTGAGTATTGCTGTTTTACAACCTTTGTTTTGTTAGTTGCTTTGAATAGTAAGCTTTTGCAGTTTTATTTTGGTGTATAGACTGTAAGCTATTTGGGGCAGAGGAATTTTTATCTGTGTGTCTTATTTCCCACTGACCACAATGGTAAGGTAGGGATTTTCCCTGCCACTCACACAATATGTTCTGGGGGTTTTTTTGGCTTTGTCTTATTTCCTTCCTGTGAAACATCAGAGATGAGAGATGGGCACAGCAGGAGGTGGGACACTGGATAGAATGGAAGGATACCCTCAGGTAGTTCTGAGAATTTCCTCTCTCTTGTGCTTGGCCAGCTGGTTCTTGCTTAGGGTTTAATTGATCCCCCATATGTGGAGTCAGGAACGAACTTCCCTCAGGTCAGATTGGTAGTGATCATGGAAGTTTTTCACCTTCATCTACAGTGTGGAGTGTGGGTCACTTGCCAGGACCATCTGAGTACATGTCATGTAGGCAATTCCCTGCCATTGCAGGGGCCTTGAGCATTGGTGTTCCTTGGTCCCTCCAATTCCTTGCTTGTGGCACATGCTATCTTAATCTCCCAAGGGCCCTCGTACATTGGTTTAATTTTGATTTTTGGGGTTAGTTACAGGTGTCAGGTGATGTTGGTAGCCTATGAGATGCAGGAAATGAGACTCAGTGATCTGTTAGCTTCTTCTGGTTGTAAACTCTATGATTGAAGGCTGGATTGTGATACCTCTCATTCACATTTAATAATACAGTATTGTGTTGGACACGCTCCTGTTTAACGTCCACTCCCGGGATCTTATTCATCGGGAGCCGTGTGTGGACGATGGGTTCTTGGGGAGCAAGGATTATAGCCTTGCTTGTTGATGGAATGGGGGTTTTAACAGTGACACCAGAAGTCAAGAGACACACACAATATATGATTGAGCCGAGCCAGCCGACTATAGAGGCAATTATCAAAGGGATGGAAAACTGTTCCCACAGGGGATGGGGAAGGAGGACTGTTGAGATAAATACTCACAGGGGAATCATCAGGAGAACAAATTGAAAGGTAAATGAAAGATATTTATTAATAATCATGGTCACAATGTTTAAAAGAAAGGAACTGGTTAAATGAGACCTGTTTCAACATGAAAGTTACAATGCAGCAGGTCTTAAAGAGACAGTGCACTCAGAGATTTTTATATGTAAAGTTTATATGCTAAAGCTACTCTTATTAATCTAAGACTTTGCCTCCACCTTGAGACAGTTACACCTACACCGTTCCCTACTCTTCCTTAACCTTTATCCCTGTCTCCCTGTACTCCCAGGGGTTGGGGTGCTAAACTACTTTACTCCCGTGCTCCCGGGAATCGGGGTGCTAAGACTTGAGTTGCAATATTTCAATAATATCTGTAGCTACTGTGAACCAATATTCCATCTAGGCCTGTATATGTGTGTACTGAGTATACTCACCGAATGTTACCAACGTGTCAGTTCGCCACGGCTCGATGTACGGAGTCTTACTGGCTCGCCGTGACCCAGCGGGGTCTGACTGGAGCGGCAGAGACCCTCCGGGGTCTAAGCGCTTTGAGATCTACCACCACTCCAACCCCACTGGCTATGACCAACGGGCCGTGCGTCTTGAGTTGGAATGGGGGACCCCCTCTTGTGAGAGAAGCCCCGAGCCCCTCGAGAGGCTGGTATATAAGGGGTCCAAATGTTTTGGAGATGTTTTGGCCCCCACCATTTTTGTACTGGTGGTTTTCACACCTGTGCTTGAGCTCTGAGAATTGGACTATAGGTTGAGCCCTCAGAGCTGAAGTGGTAGTGCCTTTTCCCGAAATCGGGGTGCTAACTTGAGCTCTTTTGCAGAGAGGAGCCAACAGGATGCAGAAACTTAAAAATAGGACATCCGCCTGGTTACAGGCAGGCGATAAAGTGACGACTGAGTTCTGGGACTGATTCGAGTGAGCAGGGTTTTTTGTGCTTCAGACCTATGAAATTTGGTTCAGGCTTATGGCCTACTTTTGCTAAGCTTATACTAAAACTAAGAATAAAAAGACATAAGGACCTATACCTATCCCCTATACCTATCCCCATTTTCTACATGTGTAAGTAATGCCATTAACTTTCAGTGGGGCTGGCCATGGAGTAAGGTACTACTCAGTATGCATGAGGATATCACAGTCTAGACCAAAATAAAAATAATACTTCTAGTATGTTGGTGTTGAGTGTTCGGAATGTCATGCCAAATATTCCATAAGCAAAGGTCTATGAGTGGATAGCACCACTTGAAAAGGGACATGTAGCAGTGTTGTGACACCACTGCAGCCCAGAAGGGGTAACTGGCCTGAGAGGGGCAGCCAATCAGCTGCTGAGGGCTCTGAGCGAATCAGGGGTGAGCAGCCTGGTATAGAAAGGGGGGCAGCAGGGCATAGGCTTCAGTCTGCAGGAAGAGCTGAAAGGGAGAAGGTCTCTCCCAGGCAGTGGCAGGCTGCGGGCCCAGGACCACGGAGAGCTCCAAGTGTGGTGCAGCAGCAGGAGCCAAGCGGGAGCTGAAATTCCTGAAGGGAGTGGACAGCGGCAAGTGGCTGGAGCAGCGGTCCGGGGCATGGGTGCCAGAGGGACAGCGGCTGGACTCCAGACCAGTGAGAAGTGGCATGCAACTGGGGACTGTGGGGATAGTGGCCCAGAGAGTTGATGCCAGCTGTGGTGGAGTGATTGGAGGGAGGCGGATCCTCAGTGGAGGCATCTAGGGTCCCTGGAGAAGAGGGGAGCCTGGAGAAGAGGGGGGACTAAAGTCCTTCCCCATTCCCCTAACGTGCCAGGAGTGGCATGGGTACTAGGTATGGCACAAGCTCACTGGCCAGTGACTATTTTAATGTAGTGGCCAGCAGGTCTCCCTGGCCATTGCTGTTAGTGGCCAGGACAGGGGAGAAGAGCTGTACCCCAGAGAGCTAAGACCCCACAAGAGGACTCGGAGCCAGGGTCTGGCGGAGGCAGAGCACAGACTACTGGCAGGGGGACCACTTGACTACATTCCCCAGAAACACCAGAAACACTTGGGCCCTGTTGGTGAGTCACGTGCTCAAGACTGCTACAGGGCATACATGAACTAGTCTTCCCAGTCTTTGCAAGATTGCTACAATGAAGTTCCAAATGTTGATATTTCCATTTAGTTTGGTTATTGAAAATGTGACTTAGGTGTCAGGGCTCAGTCCAGTCACGTAATCTTTCTGTTTATGGTTGCAAGTCTATGATAAACAATTTTCACTTCAGTACATTGTCTATCAAACAATTAATGTGTCACAGTCAACTAAAAATATGTTAAAGCTTTGCATAAATAAGAAAAATAAGTAATTTCAGTAAAAGGCTCAGTCCTATTTCTTTTCTGAAATGTTGAGGAGAAGACAAATATGCAAGTTACCTTTTTTAGTCAAGCCATCTTTCTATTGTTAAACGTTTCAAAGTATTAGTAAGAAATCTATCTAGTGTGGGAGGTTTTTTTTTTTCCAGGTAGTGCCAGCAACAGTCCAAGCACTCAATGACATCAAGAGGTGTAACAGTTTATGTTAGTCCATATTACACTGAATGATCTTGCTATATAAATGTATGTGAAGAGAAATTAGGTGCTACTTTTATTCATAGGTTTTGTTTTCTGATTTGTTCCCATCACTCTACTCCCAGGGCCAGATTCTCAAGCCCAGCTGCCAGTTGTGTACTACAGAGGTGGCATGAATCATAGAAACTGGAAAGGACCATAGAGGTCATCGTGTCCAGTCCCCTGCAGGATCAAGTACCCTCTTAAGCCATCCTTGACAGGTGTTTGTCTAACCTGCTCTTAAAAACTTCCAATGATAGAGATTCCACAACCTGCCTGGGCAACTTATTCCAGTGGTTAATCAGCCTGACAGTTAGGAATTTTTTCCTAATGTCCCACCTAAACCTCCCTTGCTGTAATTTAAGCCCACTGCTTCTTGTCCTATCATTCGTCATTAAGGAGAACAATTCTTCTCACTTCTCCTCATAACATTTTATGTACTTGAAAACTGTCATCAAATCCCCTCCCAGTCTCCTCTTTTCCAGACTAAACAAACCCAGCTCTTTCAATCTTCCCGCATAAGTCAAGTGTTCCAGACCTTTAATCATTCGTGTTGCTCTTCTCTGGACTTTCTCCAATTTGTCCACATCCTTCCTGAAATGAGGCGACCAGAACTGGCCACAATACTCCAGTTGAGGTCTAATCAGGGTGGAGTAGAGCGGAAGAATTACTTCTCGTGTCTTACTTATAATACTTTATTAATACATCCCAGAATGTTGTTTGCTTTTTTTTGCAACAGCGTTACACTCTTGACTCATATTTATCTTGTGGTCCACTGTGACACCCAGTTCCCTTTCCATAGTACTCCTTCCTAGGCAGTTATTGCCCATTTTGTATGTGTGCCATGGATTGTTCTTTCCTAAGTGGAGTATTTTGCAATTGTCTTTATTTAATTTTGTTATGTTTACCTCAGCGCATTTCACCAGTTTGTCTCAATCATTTTGAATTGTGATCCTATCCTCCAAAGCATTTGCAACACCTCCCAGCTTGGTATCATCAGCAAAATTTATAAGTGCAGGCTCTATGCCATCATCTAAATCATTGATGAAAATATTGAACAGAACCAGACCCAAAATGGATCTCTGCAGTAGCTCACTCGTTATGCCCTTTCAGCATGACTGTGAACCATTGATAACTACTCTCTGGGAGCGGTTATCCAACCAGTTTTCCACCCATCTTATAATGAGAAGGTGATGCAACACCATATCAAAAGCCTTACTAAAGTCTAGGTATAACACATCTACTGCTTCCCCTCTTTCCAGAAGGCTTGTTACCCTGTCATAGAATGCTATCAGGTTGGTTTGACATGATATGTTCTTGACAAATGTATGCTGACTATCACTTAACACCTTATTCTCCTCTAGATGTTTGCTAATTGATTCCTTAATTATTTGCTCCATTATTTTTCCTGGTACAGAGGTTAAACTGACTGGTCTATAATTCCTTGGGTTATCCTTATTTCCCTTTTTATAGATGGGCACTATATTTGCTCTTTTCCTGCCCCCTGGATGAAATATAAGCTATCCGCCTGTCAGCACTAGAGATTTCTCCTGGCACAAGAGAATGCCCTACTGTTAAACCTCTGTGCAGGTCTCTTCAGCATGAGAAATGTGACATTATTTAGAGCTGCCTGGTGTGAGCCCAAATTGGAGTAGGGCTGAGGGCTGACAATCAGTGAGCCATAACCAGCTCTTTGTTGTCTTCCGTTCTACTTGTGGTAGCTCCCTCTTCTGTTGTTACAGACACAGGGAGCTTCTGCTGAAGCATCTCTGCTGATCTCAACTGCAGCAGCATGGCAAAGGAGAAGAGGCAGTGGTCAGTTCAGCAAAAGCAGATAAGCGTATTTTTCAATTAAGTATGTGTTTAAGTCCCACACTTAAATGCATCTTAACGTTAAGCATGTGTTTAGATGATTTATTGACTAAAGAGGGACTGAAAAATCAGGTAAGAAGAGAAAAATTTAAAGTAGTGCTTAAATTATTGCATTGCCAGCAAGTCGAGGGAGTGATTATTCCCCTCTATTTGGCAGTAGTAAGGCCTCACTTGGAGTATTGTATCCAGTTTTGGGGGGTCCCCACTACAGAAGGGATGTGGACAAATTGGAAAGAGTCTAGTGGAGGGCAACAAAAATGATTAGGGGGCTGGAGCACTTGACTTATGCGAAGAGGCTGAGGGAACTAGGATTGTTTAGTCTGCAGAAGAAAGGAATGAGGGGTATTAGATAGCAGCCTTTAACTACCTGAAAGAGGGTTGAAAGGAAGATGGAACTAGCTATTCTCAAGTAGTAGATGACAGAACTAAAAGCAATGGTCTCAAGATGCAGTAGGGAAGGTCTAGACTGGATATTAGGAAAAACTCTTTCACTAGGATGGTGGTGAAGCACTGGAATGGGTTACCTAGGGAAGTGGTGAAATCTGCATCCCAAGAGGTTCTTAAGGGGTGCTTGACACAGCTTTTTCTGGGATGATTTAGTTGGGGTTGGTCTTGCTTTGAGCAGGGGGTTGGACTAGATGACCTCCTGAGCACCTTTCCAATCCTGATATTCTATGATATCAGAAAAGATTAATTTACAATTATCTTGCATTGTATTTCTACTAAGTGAGAAAATCTTTTCTTTTTGGGTGGTTCCATCATGCATATATCATAGAACCAGCTTACCCACAATGTACTCAAAATTATATATGTTGGAGGAAGTCTGTTAAATATAGTATAGGCAGGATACAATACGTGTTGTTTCTCTCATGGCAGTCAAGGAATAAAATATATATAATTTAATGTAAAAGGGAGACTACCGGATACACATAGATCCTGTGGTTCTTAGGTGCTCTAACTTGCAGATTGGTTATACAAGCCTGTGCTGCCTAATTTCATTTTACAGTCTTCTCCTAAATCCTGTCCTAAGCTTTGAGGAGTCATTGGGTGGTCTTCTGACTCCACTACAGTAGGCTCTGGTTAATACTGATATTGAATATGACAAATTAAAACTTTATTAATAGATACCTACATTTTATGCCACCGTTTACTAGGACTTCTTATACTTGGATTATTCCTTTCCCAAGCCTCTATTCAATCCCAGCTGTTTGATGTTTGTTCAGTAATTAACAAAATATGCATCTCACCTAAAAAGCCATTATTACTGTTTGTCTGAAAGAACATCTCACAATTAGTAGAAGGACATACTATTATGTATTTCCATAATATATTGAGTACAGCATATTAATTAGGGTAATTGATAATCATTGGATTTCTGGCATAAATGTCATGTTTTCATTATAATATAATGCATGGAATATTTGAGTACAGCCACTTTTATTCCTGCTATTAAAACCTCACAGTTGTGGTAAGAGAAAACAAGTGTTTTATGGGGACTAGAAGGGAAACAAACTATTTTAAATTGTATGTGCCCTTATTCACAAAAGCCTTTTAAATATGCGCTTAAATGAATGGCATTTAATCGTGTTTTGCAATTTTTTGCTGAATTGGGATGAGATTGTTAAAGCACAGCATATGTATGAGCAAAAAATGGGTTATCATTGAATCAATTTTCTATGCCACACCCTGGAATAAATTACAAGAATTTCAAATCCAAATTCTGATCAATTTCTAATAAAAACCTTTAGAAATTATTGTGGTATGAACAAGAGTGTATGTCAAGTAATAGTAGTAGAAGTGTGGTAAAGGTAATCCTCACTTACCTTTTTTCTGCTATTGAGTAGCCTAAATAAAATTACAGAATTATTTTGTTTTTTTTGAAGTAGGAAGTAGGATCCTGCACTGGAAGAATCCAAAACACATGATTAAGTGCAAACAGGATATTAATTTTAAAATGTTAATTTGAGATATCCAGACAAAGTTGAAACATTTTAAAATATATAGATTCTAAAATGTTTTTCCTTAGAGTGGAATTAATTTGAATACATCTTGCAAATAAAAACTTTTAAATATTGCATATTCTCCTGCCAACTTAAAAAATAGTTCAGAAAAGGAACAACTTAATCATGTCATAGTAAAATTGGTAGTGCCTCAGTTTTATCATGGTTTATTTTAGAACCCGAAACTGAACTGAAAACATAACAAACTATCATTAGATTTGACAAAGAAAATATGTTTTGAGACAAAGAAATGCACTGGGCTAAATTAAATAGTATATTGTCATTTTTACATTCAGTTTATAATGGTTTTTTCTAAATCACTTGACTAAAAAGGTCACATGCAAATGACAAACAAAGGTGATAATGTAACCTTTGGGTGGGCTAAAATTAATTTAATTGCCCTTCTCCAGTGCCTTACAGAAATCAACCGCCAACCCCTATGGAGAAGCACCTGGAGACCCAGGATCCAGTCTGTATGGGACTCACAGCAAAGATTGCTCAGAGTTACCGTCCCACATTAAAATACTACTAAGAACAAACATGACAATGAATTTTATTAATTACTAACTAAATAAATCTTATCCTAAGAAAACAAAATGAATTTAAACAGAACAGTCCCCACAGAAACCCCATGAGAAAGATACCCAAGAGTCCCAAAGTCACGGTGGAGCTCACCCTACTCTCAGCTACTGTCTTTGTTCAAGTCCAAAGGCTTGAGTGGAAAGAAGTAGCTATCCTCTTCTTCTTTGGTTGCAGGAATCTTCAGTAGAAGTCCATGCAGGCTTTTATTTCTCCACTGGAACCAGCATCATCCGGTCAGCTTACTGGTCAACCATCCCTCAGTCCCATATACATGTGCACAAACTCTGCTGCAGAAGACTCCTTGGCTATGTCTACACTTGTTAATTTAAGTCGACTTTAACTAAGTTGACTTAGTGCGTCTATACTTAAAAATAAAGTCGACTTAAAGGGGAACTTAGAAAGTTGACCTAGAGCATCCACACTGGACGCCTAGGTCGACTTCTAGGGGCTAGGGGGGACCTAGGGCAGGTCCCCGGGGACAAGGGGGGCACCCCTTGTCCAGTGCCAGGGGGCTCAGCCTTTGCCCCATTGTACATGGGTACAATGGGGCAAAGGTGGTCAGGGACCCTGGCAGGGCATAGGGGCAGGGTGGGCTGGGCTCTGCCCTGCCCTGTGGGGGGGGGCATGCCAGGATCCCCTTGTGCCTCCCCCGGCAGGGAGGGCATTGGTGTAGTCCTGGGGTAGCCCTAAGTGAACTTAGGGCTACCCCACGTCTACACTGGCTTAAATCGACTCTAGGGAGTCGACTTAAGCCTTAGGTTGAATTCAAAGGAGGTGTTATAAGGTTGACTTAATTTTAATTAAGTCAACTTTATTTTCCTTAAGTCGACTTAAGCAAGCTGCTTAAGTTGACTTAAGAAAACTGTAGTGTAGACGTAGGGTAAATTAAGTCGACTTAAGCAAGCTTAAGTCGACTTAATTTACAAGTGTTAATGCAGCCCATAGGAGGGAGAAAACAACTTGCTGTTCACACCTGGCTCAGCTTCTCTCATGAACACTGAGCATATGGGCTCTTCTCACTGCAGCTCCCGCCTGCTGTCTGCACAGTCTGCTGCTCTCCTCTGGTCTGAACACACCAGCAGGGAACCCTGTGGAGCATGATCAAAATGCTACCACTCCCTGTTTCCAGAAGTTTCTGGTTGTGGGCAGCTAATCTGCCTAGCAACAGCAACCCACCCACAATGGGTCTCTTAAAAGGGCAGCCTGTTTTAGACATATGGGTTACAATAACACCAGTTTTTAAAAAATAGCCTCAGTCTTTATACATAGCTGTAAGCCATTTCAGATAATTATTGAACAAACTTGCATTTTCAAAAATTGCATCTTAATACTTATACTCCACCCAGTCAAAAGCCTTTTCTATATTTAAAGACCGTCAAGGTGTCTTTTTCAACTGAATAAAGTGGACAATACTAAGATCTCTTCTGATACTTTCTGATTAGTTCCTAATAATTTTTGAGGGTAATTGTAATCCCATTGTGAATATTATGGTGTAAATTCTTCATTCTTAAACCTAGGACTTTACATAATATTTTAGTATAATTGTAACCGAGAAATTTTACTAATTACTATTTTCTTATCCTCCTCCCCTCTTTTTTTATTTTGTTCATTTTTTGTCTTCCCTCGTAGCATACATCATATCTTATGGAAATAAATCAGCATCATTTTGTCTTCCTATGTGCTACTATGTGAGAACTTCAAAACATTAATGAATTTTTCCTCAAAATTTCCCTCTGTGGTATGAAGGTATTAATACTCATATTTTAGAGATTTTTATTCACTCAGATTCATACAGAAAAATGTAACCAATGGAGTTTGAATTCAGATTCTTGGAGTAACAGTCCAGTACTGTAATAACAAGTCTACAAACACTACTGTAAGATTATTAATCTTTTATAAAATCCATACAATAACCAAAGGGACTAGGAACATTATGGAATAGAAGTTGGAAAACTACCATAAGAACTTCCTTTTGTGTTTATGGCTTAATGATTATGCATTTGAGGGGCCACATCTATGTAATGTAACAGCATCCAAAATTATAATATTTTCTTTGTATTGAAATAATTATGAAGTGAATTTTTACAATATATGTTGAATTTACAGCAGTTTTGCTATCACTAGTTTTGTATGGCCATTGTACACAGATTCTTGTACATAGAATCAGTGCTAGCGTTTTTAATTTCGAGCTACAAAACTGGTAATTAGTTTGTTTCCCCATCTTCTTAATAAAATTTGTTTTCTGTATCACTGAATTTATTTCCTTCTGCAGAATGAACATTTAATTTGCCCTTATCACAAATTAGTTTTTATCAACCCTTAGCAAACCTGTCTTTTGTGGAATTTTTCTACTTTAAAAAGCCACTTTCAGATTCTAGAATCTATTAAACTCTTTGCTGAATCCATTTCAGCTTTTTCACTCTAATAGACAAAAGAGTACAAAGAAGTATTGCTTGTCCATCACACGGCAGATGAATTTCTATTTGTTACAGTCACAAAACAGAATAAATATTCAATCTGTTAGTTAAATTGACTCTTCAGGATGTGATGAAGCCTGGGATACTGTATGGCATGTTCTCATTCTCCAGTAGAAGGAATAGCTTGTAAATTAGTCCCATTTTTCTGCCTGTCAGAATGCCTCAGTTGTACTTAACTGCTTTACATTCTGCATATTCATTGTAATAAAATGATTAGGTGTTCTTTTCAACTAAATGATAGCCATTTTGGTATCTTCTGAATTGATGCCCAAGAGACCTGAATTACAGGAGTAACATTTTCAGGTTAGCTGGGGAATATAAAATCCTTGGGCCAGGTCCACAAAGGGATTTGCGGATCCACTGCGGTGAGTGCCCTGAACAGTGGACTTGTAAAGCACTTTACACTCTGTATCTGGCCCCATTAATAATTAATTAAAGTGGAGTGGCTTTAACAAAACATACTGACAAACACCCTCCTCAGAATATCCCATAGGCCAGTAGTTAGGGTACACACCAGAGAAGTGGAGAACCTCTGTTCACATCCTTTCTCCTCCTTGGGCAGGTGAGAGAATGAACTGGGGTCTCCTACTTTCTGGGTGAGTTCTCTAATCATCAGACTAAAAGTTATATGGGACACCATCACCCTTCACTGGACAGCTTTGTGTGGAGTTAGGCAGGTGCTAAGCAATCTTAGGTGCTTGAGAGGTTCCTGGCTGTGGGTCACAAGCAAAGCGAATTGCCTTCCTGCAGCCCAGATTTAGGGGCTAACTCCTTGAAAAGGACATGGCTTAGGACATACCTTCTTCTTAACATCTCCCATTGGCTAGTTTAAGCAGCTCCCCAACCAGCATACTGTTTTTTGTGGATCCCATTCTCAGGCATCTTTCTCTCCTCATTCATTATATAGGCAACCTCATCCCTTTTCTTAAGGTTTGTGGATTCCAGTGATTTTTCAAGGATCCTAAGTCCCTTTGTAAATCTGGGTCCATGTTGCTCATGAACAATTTACCAGACTAACCTCTAGTGAGAACAGATAACTCTGTTTGTAGGTTTCTTGTAGCCTGCAGGCCCTTAGAAAGAATATGGAAAAATGGCTAGAGGTTTAATATTCTAAAATGGTTGGTCATATTTTTGAATGCTAAAGGAAACAAAATCTAAGTTGAAAGTTACACAGTAAATGTACTGAGTATCTGTTGTTCATACTCCAATACACATTGGTAGGTTGTAAGTGGGTGAGACAATGCCTGCGCTCTCATTTAAAAGGGGAGGAGAAATTTTCCACTCACAATTTCTATTAAAAATGCAAAATATGATTCTGAAATCAGACAGTGGGCCACTTTCTGGCCCAAGTTTTATAGCAGAGGCACTCTATTTGAGTTCAGTTGGGTTACTGCACACTTAGCTAAATGAGAACTACGTATTGTTGTTGGCATTTATATTGTTATGCATTTGGAAGATCAGAAGTTGACCTACTGCCTCCATAACCTCTTGCATCTGAACTGTTGTATTTGGCATCATAGTTCTGAGTTAGAGTTTAAGCTTGTCCTTGCACAGATCTTGTCTTTTGATGTTTTTGGGAATTATAGTGCATGCTTGTGGTCCTGTGTAATTAATAAGACGTTGGTGTCAAAATGGATAGATAAATGAGATTATTCTGTTTTATATATGGCTTTGTAATTAACAAGTCAATAATATAAAACTACTATTTGATCATTTACCCTGTTACTTCCAGTAGGCCAAAGTCTGCCTTCAGTTACATCCACACAACCACTTGAGTATAAAGTCCTAATCTAGCCCAGCATTTTGTCATTGATTAAATGGGACAGTTCACGCTTAAAGAGAAGCATGTGCTGGGCCAAACTGGGCATCAACTGTGGCTCTGTAAATCTTAATGATTTATCATGATACTTACTCTTAAAGTGTTTTTTATCTTTCCACAGGACTGTAGAAACAGCAATGGCATATGTGCTAACTTACGCTACCCTCAGCATTTTAAGGAGACAGATAGCAGTATAATAATTACTGTACCTTTACTACAATATAGGCGCTATCTCTTTTCACATATGTGAGTGATAGACCATCCCTACATGGTACCTGTAAGATCACCTTATATTCAATGTTAAGTACCTCTCTACTATGAAAAGAAGTTAACAATTTTGATTAAATTGAGAGAAATATTTTTATTTGTTGCCTCTTACTCTAACACTCATCATTGTAGATGAGTGCTAAAAAAGGCTTATCAGGCTGGAAATGTTGATTTAAGGGGAAATATAAGTATGAAATTGCTTTGTTAAATTGCAACTAATGGGCGTCAAGGCTGGGGAGGACTTGTTGAACATGACACAAGGTGATGCAACTAGAAGACGTTGTAACTTTTTGCCATTAGTATTATGTTGTTTTTGCCTCGAATTATGTAGCTGCTATGATGATGGGACCTTAGAAATGCCATCGAAAGATATTGTATGTCTAATTTCTTTATCCACGACAATTGTGGGATGATTTTTTAAAAAATGTACAGAACTTGAAATCTCCATGCAAGTATACAATCCACTAACAAAGCCACATAATTTAGACATTGCTCTTGCTTAAATGATGAGAGAAACTCACATATGCTGCAATAAGTATCATTTATCTAGAAAGAGTGAAGGTGCTCTGATTGTTGTATTTTATGTAAAGAGAATGACTTCTCCGTCATAAGCGCATTGTGGCAAGGCTTTATTTTCCTCTAAATATAGTATCGATTCTCTTGCCACACATGATTCAAATCCTCTTGAGAGAAACAGGAAACCTTGTTCTGAGAGGAATTAACATTAATTCATTAACGTCTGTCATGTAATTCCATTTTTAATAATAAAATATTTATAACTGAAAATATTTACAACTAATAGCGTAGCCTGGCTAAGAAGTCCATACAACATAATGTATCGATAATGTATCATGGAGCCTCTTAAGAATCCCACATTTCTAGCTGC
Source organism: Pelusios castaneus (assembly GCA_007922175.1). Classification (NCBI taxonomy): domain Eukaryota; kingdom Metazoa; phylum Chordata; order Testudines; family Pelomedusidae; genus Pelusios; species Pelusios castaneus. Next base: position 7,654,211 of record ML685851.1, read on the forward strand.
ACATTTCAGCTTTCAAGACTCCTTAAACACAGGGCCTTCGTAATTGTAAATTAATTGGCTGTCGTGAACAATGGAACATGTCATAATAACAGGATTATATGCCACTAAGAAAAAAAAGAGCCTCCATATGTTGCAGGATTTGTGCTAATTAAATTCAGCCAATAGAACAACAAATATTTAGCCTTCTGCCCAGTTCCATCCCCTTCCCCCACACTAGCTGACATGTCTACTGCTGAATAATCATGGATTTATCTCAGGAAGCCAGCCTTCAGAAGGTAATATACTCCAGCATTGAACTGTAGTTCTGTTTCAGCTAATCCAAAACTGTAGCTTAATAAATTATCTTGAGTGGCAGTGGGCTGGAGGAACTTCAGGAGGAAAGGCAGGCACAAAAGCTTGCCAATAAGGAACGCATGGAAGCATGCTGGCCCTGTTTGACTTCGTCAACAACCTGATATCAGAACTGAAACTTGTTCACAAAGTTAGGTGCACTACCTACATCTGGGCTAGTGAAAAGGATGGTAGGAATGTTGTAGGGGCATGAGGAGGTGCCTCATCCGGTGTAATAAAATCACCTGTACACCTAGTGCAAGAGATTGGATAAATGGGATCCGTATCTAAACTGACCCTTTTTTACTTGATTTTGGGAAACTTGATAACAAAGGTATTGCAAATTCAAATCCTTCCTGTTTTAGTGGTCACCAAGCTGTTTTTTTATTCTTCCACTTGCACTGGGCTTAGTCAGGATCGCTCATTAAATGCTATTCATTAAACATCAAGTCTGGAGCCACTTTTCTGCTCGGAGCTGGTTCAGTTGAAAATGGATGTCTTTTGGTTTTGTTTTTAAACAGAAAAGAGCCACATTTCAGGTCAGACTATTTATGGGAAAGGCATTTCAGAGATAAAAACAAGAATGCTTTATTTATCTTGCAGTCACAGCAACATCATCAGCGAATGATGCAGCCGGCTCCTATGTCTGAGAGATCAAACGGCCAACTAAGAGCATTGTTCATGTCAATATGGATCCACAATTTAAGCATTGTACATTTAAGGACATCTCAATCAGCTATGGTCTCTCAATTACTCAATTGTTTTTCTTGCTCAGAAGGTAAACATTTCTAGTTATTTTCAGTCAAGAAGGTCTCATTCCCAACAGTTGTCAGTGCCTCCAGCTCCCTCTGCCTTCAGTGGGAACATTCATCAGCTCTCAGGGTCAGGTACAAAATTTGACAGCTACTGTTTTGTTAGCAGTTTCTTCTACATCAGAAAGCGTTACAAAAATAAAAAGGGGGTTGTATTGCAGCTTAGTGCAATGAGTGAAAACAAAGCATCACAATGAAGAAATCTAGACTTTATTCTAGTTTTTAGTCCAAATAGCCATTCATGGCTAATTTAAATCTTGTATATATGGCAAATGTGAGGTTTGGTCCCTTCAATCAAATACTAGCTAATTATTTTTTTATAGAATGAATCCTGCCTTTTTAAAGGTGTCATTCTTATCTTTTGAATTTGTATTTATCTCAGCATTTAATTTGTTACTATAACTTAGATATTTCCATCTGCATTGTGAGCTGTGACAAATCAGAGCTGCTCTGAAAAAAATCAGAGCTGCTCTGAAACAGTATTGTTTATTAAATTTCCATTAATTATACCTATTGAAATCCATTAAAAATAGTGGATTTAACCATATCATTAAAGATATAATTTAAGGCAGTGGAGTTACAGAGGTGTAAATGGTATGGTATGGTATGTAGAGCCTTTCTTACTGATGGAGATACATTTTTTAAAAATCCAGCTTGACTTTCAGATTCTAGGTTGAGGTTTGTAGGGGTGGTAGTTGGGGAAAATTACCATAAACTGAGTATATTGCATAAAGAAGTCACAGAGACATAATGGCTATGTCTCCACTACAAAAAGTTAGGTTGACTTTGGTAAGTGGATTTAATAAGGTCGATTTTAAGTCGACTTAATAAAGTGGTTTTCATGGATGTGGACTTAGTCCACCATGTTAAGTCAACCTAACTGCCCTTAGGTCGACTTAAGAAAGTGGACTTAAGCATCCACACTGTGCTTAGGTCGACCTAAAGGAGGGTGAGGTCAACCTAACCGGCAGGTTTTACAAAGTTGACCTAAGCTTTCATTAATTAGGTCGACTTAAGGATTTTCTTAAGTCGACCTAATGAAAGCCTGGTGTGGACAGGACTAAGTTAGGGTGACTTAAGCCTCCTTAAGTCGACCTAACTTGCAAGTGTAGACATAGTCAATGAGTCTCATGATGCAGTTTCAGTCACTTTTAAGAGCAGAACTGCTCTTTAAACAAGAATTGGGTTTGGTTCAGGCAGTTGAGGAAAATTTTTCTTTTCTCCAGTTTGCCTTTCTTTCAGGGAAATTTCTCTTTTATTTCCATCATAGGTTCTCCTCCATTGTAGCAAATTATATAATCAATCATAGGAATGATACTATGACACCTGATTTTTGCAAAGCACAGAGTAGGAATAAATACGTTTACAGTTACAGGTCCCATTCTTATAATTTAAGACATACTCTCCTCAGCTAGGAAACTTGGAATTCCTAGACTGGAATCAGGTTCAGATGCAAGACTTGTTCAAATGCAGTTGCATGAATATAGATGGTTGATTGGTTAAAGAATTCAGCTCTGTATCTTTAACATCTCTAAAACTGCACCTTTTTAAAATTCTGGCTTTCGAGGATTAAAGGTGATTTAGGTGGTTGTTAGAAGTGGATTTCACTGAAGGCTTTGAATAAAATCCTGATCTCCTATTCAAAGAAGATATAAAGCTATAATTCTTTCTTTATGAAGTCCACCACTGTGAGATTTGACACTTGAGTCCCCATTGTATTCTGTACACGCATGATAGATTTCTGATAAAAGTATATGCTGCTTTCTCATCTAGCTTTGTGTGTGTTTATGTGAGGTTATTTTAGAACATATAAAACATCTCTATCCATTTTGTTGTCAGTGTTCTGGGGGTAGATAATAGGAGTTCTTCTAAAAGAGTTTTATTGTATAAATGCAATTGTAGATAAAGAGAAGCCCTGTGGCTCATTGCTGGCAAAGAAAGAGAAAACCAACTCAACCTTTCTTTTTAATTGGCAATAGTATTAAAAAATAGATGTGCTTGGCTTTCTGGAGAATTATATAAATCTGTATCAATGTAATTTTTCTCTCTCCTTAATAATACTTTTAATAAAGGGGAAGAATTTTAGTTTTGAGTCATTGACATGCAGAAGGTTGGCATAAAAACTAAATCTAGCTGTGGTCAGAATATTTAGGATGATGTTCTTCGTATTGGTTAAAACCAGATTAATGCTCTTATTCTGACTTCGCCTTACTTGAACAAAGTTACTGCAGTGAAGGTATAATCTCTTAAACCTACTGGCTTTTTTTCCTTCTTTTTTTCTTTTAAGAAAAAGGGGGGGGGGGGCAAAAAGCCAGGGTTCTGATGCCAGAATGGCTGATGTGAACCTAGGTGACATGTAGTCAGCAAAATTGCAGAATTCAATCTTCTACTGATGGGCTAGTCATGACATTTTCTCCCATGAAGCATATTGTGACATCTGTTTTCTTTTTCTTTTTTCCCAACAAATGTTTTATTTTGCTGATCCAGGATGGTGCTTTCTATTAAAAGAAAAGCCAAGCAGCTGCTGTTCCTTATGTGCAAAAGATTTTTGCTACCTCAAGCAGTGATGAAGTTCTGTGTGTCCGATGACTACATGTTTGAAGTGTTTTGTGGAATGTAGTTAGATAGTTGCATAGTGTCTGTCCACATTAACCCTTAGAATGCTACCAGATGTCAAGGTGGCTAACACATGGAAACTGGGATATCTTGATAGCTAAGTTGGTAGAACAAGAAGGTTCAGGTCACTAGTGTCAGAGTTCCAGAGGTGGGCATGAGATCGTGTCACCTGTTGGAGCTAAGACAGCTGTGTGAGGGTTCTATTGGGCACTTATCGTGGGTTTTGCAGAAGGGTGAGCAGATGGGAATTGAAGGACTATTAAACATCTGAGAGTACCAAGTTAATCATCACAGAAGTATGAGCAGACTAGGCACCTGAGAGGTGGGTCTGGAGCAGCTGTCCTGGTTTATCTGAGGTTTTAGCAGATGCGGCAGGAGGGTAGCAGTACAGCTCAGATACTTGGAGTGATTGATTACAGTTTGCAGTCAAGCGATTAGCTGTGTTCATCCTTGCGATGTTGTTTATGGCGAATGAATAAAGGTTGTCTGGCCATCAACAAATCTTTGCGATCTTTTTTTCAAGTGGTCCTTGATTAACCACTGGAATAAGTTGCCTAAGGCGGTTATAGAATCTCCATGTTTGGAAATTTTAAGAGCAGGTTAGACAAACATCTGTCAGTGATGGTTTAAGATGGTACTTGGTCCTGCTATGAGTGCAGGGGACTGGACTCGATGACTTCTCATGGTCCCTTCCAGTTCTGTGATTCTATTATTCTATCTCGTCAGGCTCAAGAATCTCACCCACAGTATTTTGCACCATGGCCATTGCCCATCTGCGGACTCCTGTGAAGGGGTTTACAAACCCCACACTAACGCCAAGACACAGAAAAAGGCTGAAGCAGTATTGGGATAAAAGAGTGCTGTCTCTGAGGCTCTGCTTTGTGTTCTCCTGAAGAAAGGAGCCCTAGCAGTCCAAATAGATGGAGAGATGCCATTACTGGAGGAGCACTGCTCTGAGACAGGAGGAGAAGCACTTACTGGGAAAGTCAGACTGTGAGTCTTAGCCCATTGCCTTTTAAGACATCATGCAAGCACTATGGATAACCACACGTGGAGCTCCAAAGGGTTGCTTCAGTCTCTGGGGGTTAAAGCAAAGGATAATAACTAAACAGCAGCTGCTCCCCAAACTGAGGCACTTCCATAGTAGGAAGAAGCCCTGGGGAAAGTGAGCAGGAGTTGGGCCAAAGGTTGGCAATCCCACGCAATCACGCCTTCAGGGCTTTGACCAGGGCTCACTGGAGTGAGAGGGCCAAAGAGTCTCTTAGGTCTAGCAGTGGGATGTGCAGGATTCCTGAAAAAGAGGATGACTCAACTAAACAGCACCCAGGGAGTTCGGGGTGTATTGAACTAAAAGAGAGATGGATTGGGTAGTTAAGGATATCGAGGTTAATGGTAACTGTGTTAAAATACAACATGGCTTTACAAAAGGTACATCGTGCAAGACCAAACTGATCTCCTTTTCTGAGACAATAACAGATTTTTTAGACAAAGGAAATGCAGTGGATCTAATTTACCTACATTTCAGTGACGCATTTAATATAGTTCCACATGGGGAATTATTAGTTAAATTAGAAAGGATGAGAATTAATGCAGAAATAGAAAGGTGGGTAAGGAACTGATTAAAGGGGAGATTAGAATGGGTCATACTGAAAGGTGAACTGTTAGGCTAGAGGGAGGTTACTAATGAAGTTCCTCAGAGATTGGTCTTGGAACCAGTCTTATTTAACCTTTTTATTACTGATCTAGGCACAAAAAGTGAGAATGTGCTAATCAAGTTTGTGGATGACACAACGTTGATAGACGTTGCCAATACAGAGAAGCATTGAGATATACAGGAAGATCTGGATAACCTTGTAAACTGGAGTAATAAGAATAGGGTGAAATTTAATAGTGGAAAGTGTACGGTCATGCATTAAGGGACTAACCACAAGAATTTTTACTATAAGCTGGGGGTGCATCAGTTGAAAGTGATGGAGGAAGAGAAAGACCTGGGCATACCGGTTGATCACTATTACGGGTATGATGACTATGAGCCTCCAATGTGATGTGGCCATGAAAAAAGCTAATGCCGTCTTAGGATGCATCAGATGATGTATTACCAGTGGAGATAGGGAGTTGTTAGTACTGTTATACAAGGCGCTGGTGAGACCTCATCTGGAATATTGTGTGCAGTTCTGGTCCCCCATATTTAAGAAAGATGAATTCAAACTGGAACAGGTGCAGAGAAGGGCTACAAGGATGATCCATGGAATGGAAAACCTACTTATGAGAGGAAACTTAAAGACCTTGTCTTGTTTAGCCTAAGCAAAAGAAGGTTGAGGGGAGATATGATTGCTTTCTCTAAATACATCAGAGGGATACATACCAGCGAAAGAGAGGAATTATTTAAGTTTAGCACCAATGTTAACACAAAAACAAATGAATATAAACTTGCCATCAGGAAGTTTAGACTTGAAATTAGACACAGGTTTCTAAACATCAGAGGAGTGAAGTTTTGTAATAGGCTTTCAAGGGGAGCTGTGGTGGCAAAAAACCTAGCTGGCTTCAGAAATGAGCTTGATAAATTTATGGAGGGGACGGTATGATGGGACAGCCTGGTTTAGCAATTGACTGATCTTAAACTACTGGTAGTGGCTATGCCAGTGACCTGGGATGGGACGTTAGATGAGGTTGGTTCTGAGAATTCTTTCTTGGATGTCTGGCTAGTGAGTCTTTCCCACATCCTCAGGGTTTTACTGATCACGATATTTAGGATCAGGAAGGAATTATCCCCCAGGGGAGATTGGCAAAGATTCTGGTGAGTTTTTACCTTCTTTTGTAGCATGGGGCATGGCTCAGTTGTTAGTGGATTCTCTGTACCTTAAAGTCTTTAAACCAAGATTTGAGGATATTAATAACTCAGTCATAGGTTAGAGGTTTTTTAGAGGAGTGGGTGGGTGAGGTTCTGTGGTCTGCATTGTGCAGAAGGTCAGACTAGATGATCATATTGTTCTTTTTTGACCACAGAGTCTGAGTCTATGTTGTGATTTATTTATTATTTTTTGCCAGGTTGGGCACAACTGGCTCATGAGGTGGTTGAAAAATTTCCCAAACTGGCTCTTTAAGAAATGCAATCTTCTTAACTGTTTCTGAATTGATAACTGGTACCAGTTTTCAGGTCGGGTCCTGAAACATCTCTCTCATTGAAATTGATAAATGTTGTAGATCCTCCACACCTCAAAAGATTAGCCACTTACTTTGTGCCCTTAACATCAGTGAGAGTGTTTCCTGAATGATGACTTCCTGTAGCTGTTAATCCACCAGGTTTTGATCAGTACCTCACTCTGACTAGGAGCGGTCTTAGTGTTTCTGGGGCCCTGGGCAAAAGTCAAGGATGGATCTCCACTGCCCGCGTGCTTCCACAACCCCATCCCTCCTGCCCAGGCCCCCCCAGCTCACCTGGCTGGCTGGAGACAGCTGCTGGAATCCGCTTTGCTCTGGCCCCAGGGGCCTGGGGCACTTGTGTAACCCACCCATACTTAAGACTGCCTATGACTCTGACCCATATTTTTCATCGTGGATCACAGTCCTCATAAACAGAAGTGATCTACTTGCTATATATTAGAAATGTTAATAATTTTGTGATGTGTTGGTTGTCCACTTATACTTAAATAATTCATAAAACCTATGTCATGGGTAAAACGAGATTCTTTTCCCAAGTCCTCCTCTTCAGGTACTTACCGGAATACTGAGGCTTCATCAAGGTTAAATAAGGAATGTTGGAGTCTGTGAGACTTTGAGGAGAAGGGCAAAAATAGGGAAGAGTTGGTAAGAAAATGGTGAAGTCTGAGATAAAAAAGCTAACAGAGAACATAAGAACGGCCATGCTGGGTCAGAACAATGGTCCATCTAGACCAGGTGGCTGGTTCCAGGTGCTTCAGAGGGAGTGAACAGAACAGGGCAATGTACTGAATGATCCATCCCCTATTGTCCAGCCCCAGCTTCAGAGGTTTAGGGACACCTAGAACATGGGGTTGCATCCCTGACCTTGCAGTTTACCAAAAGCAGGGAATGGGTGACGGGATTGATTACTTCATGATTACCTGTTCTGTTCCTCTGAAATACTTGGCATTTGCCACTGTCAGTAGAAACACAGTTCAGAAATATTCCTGATAAACCTGACTTCTGTTACTATCAGGCATTTTAGGTCAAGGTGTTCTATTTTAAGAGTGCCAGTACTGCCAAGTGGTATGTTTGAAGAATGACATTTTTCTTTACAAAATCTCTCATTTGTTTACCTCTTGACTAACCCACATTGTCTCACTCTACTTTCCCTGCCAGTGTCTCAGTCTTTCATTTCTCATGATGCTGAGTGGGCTATTGTTAACTTCCTTCAGATGTTTTTTTTAATGATCCCTGTAATTTAGGCACAGTAGTAGAACACAAAGGTAATGGAATTCCTTCCTGTCCTTGAATCCTTTTTATGGAAATGTAACAGAATAAATGTACTATGCAACTATATTTCTGTGTACTTATCAATAGCAAATTCAAAAGTACAATATATAGGCACTGTTTGTTATTCTGTTGTACTTCAAAGGGAAATATTTATACTGAGCGTACTGTAATTCCAAGTTGCTGTAAACCATAATTCCTAGCATCCTCAGCAATGGCAACATTTTCTAAACTGTAAATCGATAGTTTACTCTCCTGTGGGCTGTAATACGTTGGTTGTTGGGTTCAGTGTGCAGTTAGTTGGGTAGTGGTGGCAGCCTGTGATATACAGTGAATCAGACTGGATAATCCAGTGGTCCCTTTTGGCCATAAAACTCCATGACTCATTCAGACTTGTATTGATCAGCCATTGTCTCTCTTAGACTCATAGACTACCTGTCTTGCCCTTTCCAGCTAGAGTCAGTTTCTCCTTTTAATCAGTAAGAGAGATATAGCTGTTGCATTGAGCTGAGTCATTGCTGAATTCAAGCAATCCCTTACAACTTGGAGCACTGGTCAAGTAGTAGGCAGAAAGAATAAAGGCAACAGACTGATGGGAGGGGGTGCACGCACACACACACACACACACACACACACACACACACACACACACACACAAGAAGTGTCAGGAAGGTATGGGTAAAACAGAGCCACAAAAAAGAGAAAGGAATTACAACAAAAATCCTTCCAGAAATAGGGCCTCTTCTCAAGTCATAGTCTGGAAACAGTGGAGAAGACTAAGGGGGTCAAAAAATCCTGAATCACATATTTTGTAATATGACACTGCCACACCTCATTTAAAAAATGGCATTGCTGCTGGTAAACAGAATCCGTTCTTGAACTCCTTCAGCAGACCGTCTGATGTATGGTAGCCATCTGCATTCAGTCCAGCACTGTTTGTACTTAATTTGCCTTGATGAATAAGTGATTATACTTATTGCAAATTAAAAGAGAAAGGGATATCAGCTTTTAGGTGTGCTATGGATAATATCACCCCATGATATAAAGACAGTGATCCCAAGTTCTCAGAATGAGTCCCAAACTGAACTTGATTACTAGCTAAGGCTATGTCTACACTAGGAAAAGTTAGGTCGACTTTGTTAAGTCGACTGAATAAGGTCGACTTTAAAGTCAACTTAAAGTTGACCTTATTAAGTCGACTTAACAAAGTGGTTTCCCTTAACTGGGACTTAGTAAGTCAACCTAACTTCCCTTAGGTTGACCTAAGAAAGTGGACTTATGTGTCCGCACTGGCCTTAGGTCGACCTAAGGAAGGGCATTAGGTCGACCTAAGCAGGGTTAGTTCGAATACCCTGTGGTTCTTATTAAGTTGACCTAAGCGTTCATTAGGTCGACTTAAGGAAGCTCCTTAAGTCGACCTACTGAAAGCCTAGTGTGGACAAGGATTAAGTTAGGTTGACTTAAGCCTCCTTAAGTTGACCTAACTTGCCAGTGTAGATGTAACCAAAGATGGTACAATCTACATAATATGCACGCTAGTCTTGTCCTAGCTTCTAGTATTTGTTTAAAATTAAAATTCTTGGAGCACTCTTTATCCCACTGTAGCATGGTGGTAGAGTGGAAGCATAGCTAAGATGTCACCTCTGATTCTCTCTTGGGTCTTAGATTTTTACTTATTTTTTGCAGGTGAACTGAATGAAGCACAAGGAGGACTTGCCTAAGGTCACACAGTCAAGTTCATGGTTTAGTGACTAATTTTCCTATAGCTTGTCATCTAAACACCAGATCACATGGTCTCAATAAAAGTGAACAAGAAACAAGAATATGCAGTAATCCCAAGAAAAATAATGATATAGTTGGAAACTTTGTTATTCTAACTGTGTTTGACCTTAAGCAAGAAAGAAGCTTTCCTGAAATAGTTCTATTGAAAGCCACCGGACCAGGCCACTAGAAAGGGATTCTCTACCTTCAAGTACTGTCAAGATTGTAGGTGATTAAAATGTATTTATTATATACAGCATTTGAGCACCTTTAGGGAGAAGAAAGCACACATTTAATAAATGACTTCAGTTTTAAACTTTACTACATTACATCCTAAAGTATCAGCTTAGAAATAAATAATATGTAATTATATTGGTTGCAGAAATATTCATATTCACTTTCTCTTTGAGTGAGGCTCTGCTTTGTTTCTTCTCCACAGTTCTCACCTATGACAATTATTTGTGGCACAAGCATTAAGGCATAGAATGACTACAACTTCGTGGAAAGTATACGAAATGCCTTCTGCAGACACAATATGATTGATCCTGTATTTTCTGTGTAATAATTGTTAAACACTGACAGTGTTTTCTGCACTGTTCAAGACACAACATAAAGGAAGTCCCTTCCCTTAAGAGCTTAGTCTAAAAAAGGACAGACATGGAGCAGATAGGACTTGGAATGGTCTTAATAGGATTTATTGTTTATTCATTTCTTAGGGACAATACTCTGGATCCTCAGATAGATTCCTCAGATTCCACTGCATGTAGCACCCAGTATTTGTACTTAATCTAGATAACTTCTCATCGGACCATTCTTCTTAAAATCAAAAGTGTGTGCCATTACTGATTGTGCTATTAAATAAAGTGCAGCATGTATTCTCCTTGAATCTCTCTTGGGCAGAAATTAAAGTGAATGGAGAGGGGGGTGTTTCTTTGCATGGATCTGCCGGAGTGATACAGGAAAACGGAACCTTAAGGCCTCATCCTGCTGCCCCTGGAGTCAATGGCCTATGACCTGGTGAAAAACCCATTGCAGTTCCTGGGGGTCTTTCTCTTGAGTCAACATGGCTTTAGAGCAGGAGTGGGTGCATAAACAACAGTACCAAAAGGATACTGGAAATTTCCCCACTGGTTATCTTATTGTGTTAAAAAAACCCGAACAGCTAGAGTCAGAGCTTGAAGTTGAGAGAATTACTCATCTCTCTTAGAAGGTTTCCATCCTCCCCCATGTTTACTGAAGGCATTGGGAGCTGAAGGCACTATGAAAGGCTCAGAAAGCACAAAGCAGCTTACAGGATGTCGGCATCACTGTGACAAGCTCATAAATGGTGAATTTACATTTTGATAAAATAGATTACAATGATAACTTAATTCTCCTGTCTGCTGATTGATTTTGCCTTACCTTCCTTTCCAGTTAGATATAGAGCAGAATCTCACTAATTCAAATTAATGACTTGGAGGCTTGCTATACAATCACTGAATTTGTGAACTAATGAGTAAGCAAGCACACAGTTTTTTTTAAACAAAGATAATTCATCACAAATATACTTCATTTATTTGACCAGTAGAATTTAATCTTAATTAAAGACTTCCTAGAATGTTGATAAATTCTCTGTGGCATATTTAATGAAACTCCTGAATTCTTAGTAAACTGCATAGTAAATAGCAAATCTCACTATACATTTTATAAATCTGTCCTGAGAATAGACTGTAAATTTTTTTTTATCGTAAATTGTAGTGTGTGTAAACTAAATACTATCAAGGTGCTATTCCATTTAACTTTTAGGATCCTTATTTTCTCAGATAAATAAAACTGTTGCATTCATTTTAAAAATAAATAGTTCTGTGGAATCTATTTCTACCGTACATTATGTTGAGATACATTGCAAATGTTTAATTTGTAGAAGCGCTATTATAAATTATATAGTATGACGCTCTTGCTCTTCTCCCTCTGGAATTTTTCCTCTCCTGTTTTCAGTGGCTGCTTATATTAACAAATGGAAGGAAAGCTGATTTGAGCTAGTATGACATGACATCCTGGGGCCGTGGGCACTTCCAATGGCCTTAATTTTTCTAGGTCAGCCATGACTTTCCTATTGAATTGTCATGTTATCTTTCCCTAAAGTGATGATGCCGCCTACTGCTTTGACACCCTGCCATGACTATGTAGATGCCAGGGACATTTGCCTTTTCTTTTTTAAATAAACCGGGTTCAGCTACTATTACATCCATAGTAATGACCATGTCTTAACTGAAAGGTTAATTAAAGTTGTGCTGGCAGGTGAAGCACTTCAGCGGTCGGAAGCTGAGTCATGACTAATCCAATCTACCTGTGACCAGCACAAAGGTGAGGGTTGGTATGGAAGGTCAAATAATTCAATACATTTTTTAAGATTGCAGCCTGTATGGAGACATCTTTTGCAAAGATCAGGGTGGTACAAATTAATGAGTCTTAAAGTAATCAGATTCAGACATAACGTGTTCACTAAGTCACCAGTCCTGAGTGGTGCCCAGAGCTTCCGTCTTCCATTGCCATTAGATTAATCAGAATTGAGAGGAGACCCTCAACACTTTGCAAACTCTGGCCGGTGACAAGATACTCTCCTGTGCAGTCTCATCTCCTTTCTGTGGCTGGCTTTTGTACCGGACACCCAGGCTTAAATAACTATGTATTTTGTAAAAGGGCATCTACAGCTTCATTTCACTACATTACAGTGCTTTGCCCCAGAATGTAAGATGCTTAGGTTCTAAAAAAGCTGTTTGTTAGCAATCAGTTCATTAACTCTTCCTTGCTGTTTAGCCCTAGCTCCATGGGGCCAATAGAAGTGAGGAGTTTCAGAATCAAACAAATCCATACCATGACCATCTATCTCACTGGTACCTGACAACAGACCTTAAAGTGTAATCTCTTCAGTCGTTGCAGAAAGGAAACAATGCATGACAAATATATTCATTGAAAACTCCTCTGAAATTCTGTGAATGCAAAACTATAGTTGTCATTATTAAATTGTGAGTGGCAGTTTTCTAGGAAGGCAACAATGTATCCCTGGTACATAAAATATAGTTATCTTATTTCTAATATCTTCCATTTTCCATAATCACCTAGTTTACAGACTTGGACCCTGTTTGTGCCTATTCATAGAACAAGGGTCCTCATTAGGATCCTTGCATTTCCCTTTCACAGGCAAAGTAATGGTAATTTGTGGCTTTTGCAATGTTGTGAATATGGCCAGGATCCCCCTGCTGAGCTCTCCCCAAACTGCTGTATTCAAATGCTGAAGCCCACATGCCCTTAGTTTGCTAGGCCTGGGTAGAGTTTAGACACTGTCCCTTACTTCATACCTCTACGGATGCACTCCACATGCAGGCCTCTCATTTCTGACACCTCTCTTGACAAACAAGTCCTGTGGCACTTTTAAAGACTAACAAATTTATTTATTGCATGAGCTTTCTTGGGAGAAAATCCCACTTCATCAGATGCTTTGAAGATGACAGGTTCTCTTGGGACCCTGCAACCCAATTGCTTAGCTCCCGAAACTAGTGCTGTCTTCCCCCAAGCCTCACCAGTAGCTGTTGCAAAATCCCATTGAGGGTGTGAGTGTTCCGGTGTACTGTTTGACTCTATAGGGGCTTGTGATAATGAAAGCAAACAGACACACAGACAGACTTTGCACAGTATTCTAAACACCATTATTATTCACTTAACTAGCAGGAAAAATCTATATATAGAGATGAGAAATCTAGATCACAGATCTATATAACAGACTAAACACACTTCCCTTGCTGGGGATTTTCCACATCACTTTTTTGCAGAGAAGTTGGAGGAACTAGTATTTCCACCCAAGTGTAACACTGTCCCAAGGTGCTTTCACCTGAATAGGCAACCATTTAAGCCTAATGATCTACCATTGTACCTGGGCAGAGTCAGATGTGCTACAGCCCCGTTCAGCAAACAGTAGATTTCACACAGAGGCATTGCATGACGTAACAATTTCATAACAACTGGATAACATCAACCAGAAATTAAGTGATTGGTAGACCGATTCCCAAATTGGCCCAGTTAGAAACAGTAATGTCAGCTAGGCAAGAGGTAAAATTTTAAAGCACTTTAATAACCACTGAATAAATGACCTTGTGTGAGTCTTTAATGATGTACTGTTCAACCTCTCCAGTCCTGTCTAGATAATACTAGGGAGAGGTAGACAGTCTGGAGATACACACTCTACCCTGATCCCCTACTCATTTAATTAATATACTGAATAAGATGTGTCCAGCTGAGAAAGCAAAGCAAGAGAGTTGAACTAACAAGATGTGTGCTGAGCTTCACCATGCTTTCATCTTTCCACGCCTACTCGTACTTTATCTAATTTGCATTGTGTGCTCATAGGCTATGTCTACACTTGCACTTTTAAGTCGACTTAGTGTGTCTACACTTAAAATTAAAGTCGACTTAAAGGGGAACTTACAAAGTCAACCTAGAGCATCCACACTGGATGCTCTAGGTTGACTTTGTGGGGCTAGGGGGACCTTGGGCAGGTCCACGGTGGTGGTAGGGGGCACCCCCTGTGTGCAATGGGGCAAAGCGGGACAGGGACCCTGGCAGGGCAGAGCCCTGTGTGTGACGCTGTCTGGATTTAGGGAAGCATTTATGATATTATTTTCAATGGATATCTCATAAATGCTATAATCCATAGGAACTATGTCATGTTTGGTATCAATAGAAAGGTAGTAATTTATTGGGAATGATTATATAGTTTATGTCTAGGAATTCTATTTTGATTAGAAGTTAGGAATTTGATGTTATATCCATACTTTAACTTGTGTCATTCTGGAGTAATGCCTTAGACAGGAGGGCGTGAACAACCATTGTCTCCTTAATGTTTAGGAATTTTCCAGGTAGAATGGTCCCAGGGAGTATCCTGATGAGCCATTAAGGACATAAAGAATACAACCATTGTGTCCTTAATGGCTCATCAGTTTACTCCCTGGGACCATATCACCTGGCAGATTCCTTAACATTAAGGAGACAATGGTTGTTCACGCCTTCCCATCTAAGGCATGACTCGAGAATGACACAAGTTAAAGTATGGATATAACATCAAATTCCTAACTTCTAATCGAAATAGAATTCCTAGACATAAACTATATAATCATTCCCAGCAAATTACTATCTTTCTATTGACACCAAACATGACATAGTTCCTATCGATTATAGCATTTATGAGCTATCCATAGAAAATAATATCATAAATGCTTCCCTAAATCCAGACAGTGTCACACCCTGCCCACATGCCCTGCCCTTTGGGGGGCATGCCAGGCTCCCCCTGTGCCCCCCCCCCCCCCGGCAGGGAGGGCATTGATGTAGTCCTGGGGTAGCCCTAAAGTCGACTTAGGGCTACCCCAGGGCTACACTGGCTTAATTCAACTTTAAAAAGTCGAATTAAGCCTTAGGTCGAGTAGAAAGGTGGTTTAATAAAGTCAACTTAATTTTCATTAAGTCGACTTTATTTTGCTTAAGTCGACTTAAGCAAAGTGTAGCGTAGACGCAGGGCAAATTACTTTGACTTAAGCCAATCTTAAGTCGACTTAATTTACCAGTGTAGGCGCAGCCATAGAGGGCAGGGATCTATTTGTAACCATCTCAGCACTTTTTTGCTATTTTACAAATAGTTAATAAAGGCTTGGAACTCTACAATTTTACTGTTCTGTTCTGTCAGGAAGGAGTGTTCTAACAGGAGCTCATAGTTAGTCAGTTAAACTTACTCTGTAAAGCAGAAAAAAATACCATGGGGGCCAAGTGCAATTGTAAAATTTCGGGAAAGCATAATCACAATATTCAGATGTGGTTCCTGGGGGAAATCAGAAAAAGAAGATTAGCTTAATTTGGAAAACTAACTTGATTAATTGAAACCATTGCTTAGAAGTTTTTCTTTTCTTTACTATGAAAGTAAAACTCTTTGTAAAAATCATGTTATCTTAAATGAATTTACTATGAAGTGAGACCATTTTATAATTATTCTTTAGTCTAAATTTAGTTCCCCCCAGGTATGGATGCAGAATAGATAGATACCATGTTTCAGCTGTGATTGAATGCCTATCCAAATCTGATAGCTGCTCATCAGTTAAGATTACAAGCTGCATTTTTGAAGGACAGGATGAAGGTCAAAGTTTCAAAAATGTTTTCTAAAAATTGCGTGCACAGTCGTTTTTGTCTGTGAAAAATACATGCAAATCACATACTGTTGGTACCTAGTGTGCCAAATGCAGATAAATGGACAAAAAGTGGCAAATTTTAAAGCTGGGTTGAGACCACTTTGATATTCAGCCCTATGGGTCATTGCTTTAAAATCTTCATCATTGCTTTGGACAAAAATGTCAATTTTGGACATTTTGTGTATGGCCTATCAGTCACTATGTTCACGTTCATAGTTTCCCTGAAGGAACAGCATATGTCCAGTTAAAAGAGCATGTCTAAAGTCCCATAGATGCATACTATTTGTCATGGTAATAGCAATGGGAATGACTTTAAAGGTATTGACCCTAGACAGGAGGTCATGTTTGACTTACAGTTCTACATGCCTTAATATGTGAATTTAGTCTCCAGAGGTATATACAAAGGTCAGGAAAGCACATAATCTGATACAAAGGATATGGCAGCTGACTGGTGAATTAAACGAATAAGGGGATAGAGTGCTGCCATCTTTGGGTAATCTACTATAATAGCATATATCAGCTATAGAAACTGTTATGTAAATTACCAATTTGCAGAGAAGTGATGAAGGGGGGGCATTTGTCATCCATGAGCATACCTAATGTTAGAAAACCAAAAGATTAGCCTGCTCCTCTCCTTTTCCAGGAGGTATAATATTCACGTACAGGAGGTATAATATTCCCATACAGGAGGTATAATATTCCCAGGCCCTTTATTTTTCATGAGCTGTAACAGTGGAATATATTGAGCTTTGGCTCAATCAACCTTTCATAAACTGTTCTTGATCATTTGTCAGCAAAGAAGATTTTGCTCACATTTGTTAATATGTTATGCGGTATAATGTGAAATATCGCAACACCGAGAGAAGTCCAATCATGTAGCTTCATAAGTCTATCGGCTAAAAGATTAAAGCTGCAACCCACCAAATTCTTTTTCCTTTCATGAGCAAAGTTGGCCAGCAATCTCCTATCCCACTGGTCTTTGTGTGTATAAAGATAATTGGTGAAGGCAAAAGCCGATTGACAAGGCAAGTTGTATGTCATGTCATACAGCAATATACATATGGAAAGACTATGTATGATATGATAACAGTCATCCTCAAGTCGCAGAACTAGAGCTGTGGAAAACTCGGTGGTTTTGCTTCTCCAAACAGTCACCTCTTTTCCTATGTAGGGGTGGCAATATCCAAATTTCACTTTGCATTTTTAGTGTGAAGAATGGCAAAGTCTCAATGCACAAATCAGGCACAGCTACCTAATTTCACCTGAGTTTGTATAGGAACCATATAGACATGTACATTTCAAAGGATTTTGAAACAAGACATACACTGGTCCCATGTTTTCCTGAAGGTGGACCCTGGTCCACTTGAACTTTTCAAATCTCAGTAAATACTTCAGTGAACTTGATCTTCTCTTTTTAATTTGTAAGGAACAGAGACAATAGAATAATGAGAAAAAACCCGTAATTTATTTGATTGATGATAAAATGATAGTTGAATACATTGTGAAACTCCCAATCAGGTAAATTTCATATGATTCCGTTTGAAGTGGAGCACTGAATACAGCCGTTTGAAGTGGAGCACTGAATACAGCCGTTTGAAGTGGACCCCTTTGGAATTTGAATACAACATTTCAGTAAGAGTAAATGTCTTGTATTTTTTTAATCTGTGGGTAGCATTGGCCATCTAAAGGCAACAATTGGATCAAGTTTTGTGGTTAGCAGCATTCTCGAGCCAGTTATGCATATACAGCCATGCAGAGATGGAACGAAGGGTAGGATTTGTCCCATTAGCCGTCCATGTGAATGAAGGGGAACGGAGAACATACTACACTTTATATGGAAATAAGATTGATCTAACATCTTTCTCAATAGCCAATGTATTTTCTTAAATGGCCAGCATCACCATAGTCCGTGAGAGACGAGCAAAAGTTTAGTGTGAGCTATTCCTGGTCCATGGTGAATTAAGGATTAATCTCAGTTCTGAAACCACTGCACAGCTGGAAAAGAAAGGGTTGCTTGGCAGACAGCTGAGGAAGCATATTTGTCGGAAGACCCACAATGTGTCATGCCCAGAATTGTATAACTGTGTATAATTCAATGCTGATGGATAGTGTTTTCTTGTTTGTTACATTTTATATATGTTTTGATTCCTGATTATAAACCTCCTTTGAGGAAAACCTCTTGCTGACTATAACTGTGTTTTGCTTCTGCTGAAACAAATTTACACTGAATTATCCTTGTTGGCTTTCAGTAGCAATTAATCACAATCCATACTATGTAAATCAGCATATTTGTTATTCTGATAGTTGATGAATTGTTCCATATCTCTGACTTCATGGTGTCTCTGTGACTGTTCAGCTGTTCTGTGTATCATCCATCATTCCCTTTTGACTTTTTGAATGGTTTTGCACATTGCTACTCTCTGAATTTCTATATCTGTATCATATTTTTAATCTGTGGTGTTAAAGTGGTTTGTGCTTTTCCACAGCCATGGTATAATTATGAGGCTTGACGGATCTAATGATGAAGAGTTAGTAGTTGGTTGATTTACATGGTTATTAAATAAAATAACTGTGATGGTCACTGACACTTATTGCAAGAAAGTATAGTATAGCTTTATGTTAGGTTCACTCCCACATACACATATACAAAGCAGTGATTCAGAGATATCATGCAGGTAATTACGATTGCCAATGTTCACTCTGCAATATTATGCATATAGTTGTAGAAAACCAGCATCAAATGAATGTCACCCAGGACACAGAAAATCACCTGGTCTTTAGAAATCATGACCTAAGATATTTTAAATCCTGAATGTCTGTGCCCCGGACCAGCTGGTCCCAGACTCATTAAGCAATGGCATGTGACAATTTTACTGTTGAATTTCATGGGAACAGTCCTTTTACAAGGATAATTTTGTTGCTAACAGCCTAACTCATTTGTGCTTGTCTTAATTACAGGAATCCATCTAAAGGATTATCTAAAATTAAGTCGACTTTATTAAACTTCCTTTATATTAGACCTAAGGCTTAAGTTGACTCCCTAGCGTTGACTTAAGCCAGTGTAGACTTAGGGCTACCCCAGGGCTGCACCAATGCCCTCCCTGCTGGGGGGGGCAGAGGGGGAGCCTGGCATGCCCCCCCAAAGGGCAGGCAGAGCCCTGCCCACCCTGCCCCTATGCCCTGCCAGGGTCCCCTAGGTACAATGGGGCAAAGGCTGAGCCCCCTGGCATTGGGCAAGGGGTGCGCCCCTGCCCCCATGGACCTGCCCTAGGTCCCCCTAGCCCCACAAAGTCAACCTAGAGCGTCCAGTGTGGACGCTCTAGGTCGACTTTGTAAGTTCCCCCCTAAGTCGACTTTAATTTTCAGTGTAGACACACTAAGTCGACTTAGTTAAAGTCGACTTAAATTACCCAGGGTAGACATAGCCTAATAGACTCTCCTTCTAAAGATGACCTATTGCCAGTTAGATTGCCCAGAAGTTTTTATTTCCTTGAATATGGGTGTTTGATAGTTGAAGAACTGGTTAGATACTATTGTAAAATAAGAAATTAGTTGTGTAGTGGAAATGTGTATGGTCAGACTCCATGTCAGTCCGAAAGAAATACTCCAGCTATGAATAATTATATGATTAGCTACAATTAATAGTTGCTCGTAGTATTGTCAGAGTGTGATGGAAGTATGAGTCGCGGCACTTACAATTTATATAACCAAGAAGAATGCAATATTTATGTGTGTGTGTGAGAGAGAGAGAGAGAGAGAGAAAGAGAGAGCGAGAGAGAGAGAGAGCGCGTGTATAGGTATATCAACTATGGAATCAGTGCTTCTAAAAAGTGAACGTGTCGCTTTTGAAGAATGAAATCCTCTCTATCTAGAACATCGGGAATGGTAGGGTGTTATTGCCCCACATTTGCCCTGCAAATCTGCCTCAGCTTTGACCATCTGGAGTGGCTACCAAGGGCTATCACTACTTACAAGAGTGAGAGAATAGTTCTATTTATTGTGTCTCTACCAAGACAGCCAATAAGACAGATGAGAGCCATATTCTGCAATCACTTTGATTGCATTTTACATGTTCCCAAATTAGAAAAGAAAATAAATTTCCCATTCCTAGAGGGGACACAGATTATATCTATAGTGAATGAAGAACTGACTTCCCCTTACAGATTTTACTGTCTTTTTAACGGTGCTTGATAGTAAAGTGATGAAAGCTTCAGAAATGTTGATGGAAATAACAAGTAGTTAGTGGACATTCCAATAATTTTCTTTAATATGGAATCCATTTTCACAAGTAGTGCAATATTTCACTTTGTATCTGTTTCAAGTTGGGGCATCAAATTCTACTGTGTACATTGATAAAATGGTAACACAATATTAACACCAATTCACAGGTAGCCTATTACATGGAGATTCCATATCACAAATGAGTGGCATATGTATGTTCTATTAAAACATCACCAGGTATTAGCAGATTTTTAGAATCTGCACAGTGTCTGTTTCTATCAAAGATAAATCTGGCAAAAATAAAGGGATTTAAAAAGAATAAAAAAAAGAAATGGGGTCAATATAAAATTGTGCAAGTGTATTTGAATGTCCCTCGGGTGAAAAGTCCAGAGGACTTTGTGTAGAAAAGTTCAGTAATAAAATATCATCTGACGGTATTTACTCTTCCCAGTCCCCGTCCATCTCTAGCAGTCAGTTCAATAGCCAAATATTCAACCCTTGAAAAATATGGGTCTGTGGTTGTGGAAAATTGGAGCAAAGAAATATAAGCGTTAGGAAGCAACCACAGTTTCAACCACCTGAAGTAAAAATACGCTGGCTAAAAATCATGGAGGGTGGGGGGCTGTGCCATAGTTATCTCGTGAGGTAAGTCTGTTGCGGTATCGCTAAATCTCTCCTACAAACATAGGCTGCGTCTACACTTGTAAATTAAGTCGACTTAAGCTTGCTTAAGTCGACTTAATTTACCCTGCGTCTACACTACAGTTTCCTTAAGTCGACTTAAGCAGCTTGCTTAAGTCGACTTAAGGAAAATAAAGTCGACTTAATTAAAATTAAGTCGACTTTATTAAACCTCCTTTCCACTAGACTTAAGGCTTAATTCGACTTTTTAAAGTCGAATTAAGCCAGTGTAGACACGGGGTAGCCCTAAATCGACTTAGGGCTACCCCAGGACTACACCAATACCCTCCCTGCCGGGGGGGCACAGGGGGAGCTTGGCATGCCCACCCAAAGGGCAGGGCAGAGCCCTGTGTGACGCTGTCTGGAGTTAGGGAAGCATTTATCATATTATTTTCTATGGATATCTCATAAATGCTATAATCCATAGGAACTATGTGATGTTTGATACCAATAGAAAGGTAGTAATTTGCTGGGAATGATTATATAGTTTATGTCTAGGAATTGTATTTATATTAGAAGTTATTTAGTTAGGAATTTGGTGTTATATCTATACTTTAACTTGTGTCATTCTGGAGTAATGGCTTAGACAGGAGGGTGTGAACAACCACTGTCTCCTTAGTGGCTCATCAGGTTTCTCCCTTTGGCCCATTGTAGGTGGGAGCTTCCTTAACATTAAGGAGACAATGGTTGTAATGGTTGATACCAAAAATGACATAGTTCCTATGGATTATAGCATTTATGAGATACCCATAGAAAATAATATCATAAATGCTTCCCTAAATCCAGACAGCATCACACCCTGCCCACATACCCTGCCAGGATCCCTGTCCCCCTTTATCCACTGCACACAAGGGGTGCCCCCCCTGCCACCGTGGACCTGCCCAAGGTCCCCCTAGCCTCACAAAGTCGACCTAGAGCATCCAGTGTGGACGCTCTAGGTCGACTTTGTAAGTTCCCCTTTAAGTCGACTTTAATTTTAAGTGTAGACACACTAAGTCGACTTAGTTAAAGTCGACTTAAATTAACAAGTGTAGACATAGCCATATAGAGTGTTCCATCATTAATGGTGAGGATGCCATAAAAACTGAAACCAGTATCTACATCTGAGTCACCACTATATACTTTTCCTTCTACATAAGCAAGGACATCATATTCAGACTGCAGGCACTTCAGGGCAGGGACTCTACCCTTTGGCATATTTGTAATGTGACATACTGATTTAGAGTACCATATAGATATCTTGTAATCCAGAGGCTCCCAAACTTTTTGGCATCATGCCTGCTTTCTGATTTTAGAGAAACTCTCATGCCTCCCCACTTCTTCTTTACCATCATCCAACCCCCTTTTAACAAAAATTCAATTCATAATTGTACAATTAAAGATAACCACAAATAGGTTTTCTTGATGCAAAAATTTTTGGCTATGAAAATTTCACAGCCTCCTTCCCCCCTTGGATTTTCTTCATGCCCCCCTACCAGGGCACCACTCCCCACCCCAGTTTGGGAACCATTTTTGTAATCAAATAACTCCACCCATATTATGCTATGCATTCAGTATCTTGTTCCAGTTATTCTGACAAGCTCTTGCTGTACTTAGTAAATGTTCAGGTCTTCCATCAGAATAAGAAATGGATACATTTTCACTGCTGAGCTGCTGCCATGTTTTGTTAGCACATCCCACAATTTCCTGAAGAAAGCATTGCTGAAGGGGAAAGGAGAGGAGAGGAAATCAGATGAAGACTCTTTGGCTATGTCTACACTTGGAAATTCAAGTCAACTTTACCTATGTCGACTTAGCTAAGTCGACTTAGTTAAGTCGCTTTAATGAGTCTACACTTAAATTTTAAGTCATCTTTGGGGGGAACTTACAAAGTCGACCTAGAGCGTCCACACTGGATGCCTAGGTCGACTTCTAGGGGCTAGAGGGACCTAGAGTAGGTCCACGGGGGCAGGGGAGGCACCCCTTGCCCAGTGCCAGGGGGCTCAGCCTTTGCCCCCATTGTACATAGGTACAATGGGGCAAAGGGGGACAGGGACCCTGGCAGGGCATAAGGGCAGGGTGGGCAGGGCTCTGCCCTGCCCTTTGGGGGGGCATGCCAGGCTCCCTCTGTGCCACCCCCCAGCAGTCAACTTAGGGCTACCCCACGTCTACACTGGCTTAAGTCGACTCTAAGGAGTCGACTTAAGCCCTAAGTCGAACTAAAACTAGGTTTAATAAAGTTGACTTAATTTTCATTAAGTCGACTTAAGCAAAACTGTAGTGTAGATGCAGGGTAAATTAAGTCGACTTAAGCAAGCTTAATTCGACTTAATTTACAAGTGTAGACGCAGCCATCGAGATCAGTCTTGTAGAAGCACAAGTGCTGTTCATTTGTGCTTCTGCAAAGTGTCTTTTTTTCCAAATGTTTTTTTTCCCCTTTGAAAGTCTTTTCTTCTGGCCTCTTCCTGAAAGTTTGTTTTGCAAAATTGATTTTTTGTTGGCAGGTAAACCCTAGATAACACATCTAACATACATTGTATACATCTGTTCCTCTCTGATAATAAGCCATGCTAGAAACATTCCTAAGCCTTTCCACTGCCAGATGGCCTCATGTGTTTTCAGCACAGCTTTTTCTTTTTGTACGTAAATTCAGGTTATCCAGGTCTTTTGCTCCTGCTTCATGAATTGTGAACAGAGCATTAGGGAAATACTGAAATGCACAATTGTTTGCTTGAAGGATACTTGCTTGTCACATTCTCCGTTTCTGGGTGTGCCAACATTTAGGGAGAAAGGGATCCCTTGGGTGCATTAACAGGGAGACTTCCTACATTTTTTTGTTGTCTGTCATTTGTTCTGTTATTTGGCAGTTGCATGCAATATCCATTTAACTCTGCATGGAGCGAAGCAATACACACAGAAGACCAGAATTGATTTAGCTTCTATCTATCTTGTAAGATGCATTAAGTGCGTTTTGCACTTTCCCTATTTTAATTGATTTAACTTGATTAACTGCATGTCTTCTGATTTAAAGAATCCTATGACTTGCTGTTTTCAAAGGTATTTTCCCCCCTCTAAATGTATTTTAGATCTTTCTTTGGTTAAAAAGATTAGAGAATCTGGTTTTCCCCCTCTGTATAACCATGCAACCTCTAGTGATATTAATAAAATGTTGCAGTGATGGGAAGATGCTGCAGGTCATTCAATGTGGTTTTATGCAACCTATGTTAATTATCAGTGCATAGTAAAATCTTCAGACAATTAAGTGACTTAGTAGCCTACATCCCAATTAAAGTAATATTACTTATAAAGATATATGTAAATTCTCTGCGTTTCATACATAGAATCATATGGGCTGGAAGGGACCTCAGGGGGTCCTCTAGTTCAACCCCCTGCCAAAAGCAGGATTACTTCCACTAAATCATTCCAGCCAGGATTTTGTCTAAAAGTTAAAAGTTTCCAAAGATGGAGATTCTACCACCTCCCTAGGTAATCCATTCCAGTGCTTCACCACCCTCTTAGTGAGAAAGTTTTTCCTAATATCCAACCTACACTTCCCCAGGCAAAACTTGAAACCATTGTTCGTTGTTCTGTCCTCTGTCACCACGGAGAATAGCCTAACTCCCTCCTCTTTGGAGCACCCCTTCAAGTAGTTGAAGGTGGCTATCAAATCCCCCCTTAGTCTTCTCTCATGCAAACTAAATAAGCCTAGTTCCTTTAGTCTCTCATTTTTGTTGCCCTCCACTGGACTCTTTCTAATTTGTCCACATCCTTTCTGTAGCGGGGAGCCCAAAATTGGACATGGTATTCCAGATGTGGCCTCCCCATTGCCGAATAGAGGGGAATAATCATATCCCTCAGTGTGCTGGCAATGCTCCTACTGATGCAGCCCAATATGCCATTGGCCTTTTTGGCAACAAGAGCACACTGTTGACCCATATCCAGCTTCCCATCCACCATGAACCCCAAGCCCTTTTCTACAGTGCTGCTACTTAGCCAATTGGTCCCCAGCCTGTAGCAGTACATGGGATTGTTCCGTCCTAAGTGCAGGACTTTGCACTTGTCCTTGTTGAACCTCCTGAGATTTTTTTTGGCCCAATGCTCCAATTTGTCTAGGTCTCCCTGAATCCTGTCCTTGCTCTCTAGCCTGTCTACCATTCCCCCCAGCTTGGTGTCATACGTGAACTTACTGAGCGTGCAATCTATCCCATCATCCAGATCATTAATGAAGATGTTGAACAGAACCGACCCCAGGACCAACCCCTGAGGCACTCCATTTGTTACTAGTTGCCAACTATACATTGAACCATTGATTCCTACCCACTGAGCCCAATGATCTAGCCAGTTTTCTATCCACCTTATGGTCCATTCATCCAACCCAAACTTCCTTAACTTGCCGACGAGAATGCTGTGGGAAACCGTATCAAAAGCCTTGCTAAAGTTGAGATATATCATGTTGATGGCTATTCCCACATCCACAAATCCAGTCATCTCATCATAGAAGGAAATCAGATTGGTGAGGCATGATTTGCCCTTGGTGAATCCATGCTGACTGTTCCTGATCACTCTATTTTCTTCCAATGGATTCTTTGAGGACCTGTTCCATGATTATTCCAGGGACTGGGGTGATGCTGATTGGTCTGTAGTTCCCCAGATCCTCCTTTTTCCCTTTCCTGAAGATAGGTACTATATTTGTCTTTTTCCAATCATCCGGGACCTCCCCCATTCGCTATGAGTTTTCAAAGATAATGGCCAGTGGCTCTGCAACCACATTGGCCAACCCCTCAGCACCCTCAGATGCAGCTCAAACAGAGAGAGTGAACAGGAAATACTACAGTCAGATCAAATTCCATGACATGGTAAATGTTGATTTTTTTTATAGTGATCATTTGTAGAGCATCAAACTAAGACATAAAAATTGTTTTTAAAAATAGTGGAAATAGATAAACGGGCTTGGAGAAAATATAATTACATTGAACATCTGACCATCCCTCAGACTCAATCTGAAATGAACTTTTCTTGAGACTCGATTTATGGACTGTATTGTGGAATATTGTTTGTATCATGTGATGATTAACAGATAATAAAGATAATGTGAATCTTTAAAACACAGAGAAGAGCTGAAACACCTGTAAATGTTCATAGGCTTGGTGCTTCCTATGACTCTGATAATGAATAGCTTCATGGTCTGAAGTAAGGCAAATTCTCTGGTCTCATTTTTTCCTTTGTAATATGGGTTGAGAAGGCTTTATCCAAAACCCATTGAAGTGGACAAGTGTCTTTCCTTTGGCTTCATTGGACTTTGAATCAGACCCCTCATGCAAAATTACCAACCTATGAGGTTACGATGAAAGTTAATAAGTTAATGCGTGTATAATGTGCTGAAAATGTAAGTCACTATCTACTTCTGTAAGTGCTGGATCAGCTTTCCAAAATTGTCTCACACTATTTACAAACAAAACATAAATTATTCATCTTCCCTTTGATGGTGGTTGATAATGAAAAGTAAAGGTATATTGTTTCTTTAAAAAATTACTGCACCGTAAGTGGGTAAGTAGAATCTCACTTGATTGTGGTAGGTATTATTTCATGAATACAGCATCTGTTTTCTTTTCAGGATTCTGTCTTGTTCCCCTAGTACCCAACACTTCCTATCACAGGTTGTTGTCCACGATAGGGTCATTACAATATTCTAGTTAAAAGCAGGGATAGGTTCTCTGTTGAGATATCTAAATACCAGCTGTAGCTATTCCAGTAGTACATTTAGAAGAGTTCCCACAAGAGACAGCTCATTGCATAATCTAAATACAACTACCATTCCATGTAAGAGCCCGAAAGTCTCATGTCACATTTGAATCTCAGTGATTCCACAAGGAGGTGAAAGCTGGGGAAGGTCAGTGAATAAGTGATGTAGAAAGTCAGACCCCCAAGCCAAGCTGAAGAGGTCTTGCACTGTCACACAGTGATGTCATATTTGGAATATTGAAACCAATTAGAACCACTCTGGGCTTGTAACGCAGTCCCGGTGGGCATGTTAAGAGTCAAAGTGACACATTCATTTCCACTTCCTATTGAACAGCTTTAAAGATGCTCTGCTTCCTCCTCTTTGGTATGTCTGTGCCCCTTCCAAGTAAAGATTAGTTTAAAAGCCTAGTGTGTCATAAGAATCCATTGTTTCAACACTATTTTAAAATGCTTTTGCTTGGAAATGAAGACATTATTTAAAAAGATGATGCAAATAGGCCAAAATATCTTTCCTTTTTTGTTATGATTTTTCTTTTACTGATGATTCTTGCTAATATTATGCTAATATTGCTAATAATAATAATAATAGGATTTTACTTATTTTAATACCTGACATTTTTCTGCCTCTGTTATCCAGTACAGTGCTGCACTTGAGATCAGTCAGGAGTAGTGAATATTTGGCAGTTAAAATCAGGAACAGTTGCAAGATATATTTTGCTGCAAGGAAGAATTGCTTATTATGAGGAACTCTGCATTAGTAAAGAGCCATAGGATAGCCTTTGTCTCTTGTACATATCTTTGCAAAATAATTTAAAGATAACCAAAGGTGCTGTGTGAAGCCTGTTTTTAATGCTGGCCGTTTCACCAAAAATTCCTGAGAAATGATCAGTGAAGGTTAGGAACATATTCAGGCTCTGTAACAAATAAATACATTTTGCTCTGGCTGATTAGGATTGGACATAACTCTCTCTGGATCTGAATAATGCAGTCCTATGTGTTACCCAAAGGGGTCAAAAAAGAGTGGCATGACCGTCTTTTCTCAGGAGCTATTAATAAACACAGTTAGAGCATACACAGCATTTTGACAAGTTTAAATTGTATTGGAGTCTCACATACAAACATTTTTGGGTACCTTAAACAAACCAAAAAGAATAAATGAAATCAATCTTTCCAAATAAACTGCAGTTTAGAGCGCGAGAAAAATGACAAATACATACAGGACAGAAAAATGACATGCATCATACAAATACCCTGTGAGAACAAAGCTGAATTGAAAAACAAAGAAGGCTTGACTTGAGTCTGGCCTGAAAAATTGAGTATAATAATTGAGAAAAAGCACAGGCCTCTATGGAGAACAGTTAGCCCATCTAGATTATACCTGGTGATGTCAGCAATTCCGCTCCTATCAAACTCAGCTGGCAGGATGAGACAGGATGACAGGAGGTCCTCCAGGAAGATAACGCTGATATTGCTCCTGGTTTAAAATACTGGAAATAAATTGCTGATGCTCACTTGCAGGGCTATAAGCAGGGCAATACAGACAGAAGCCACTGAGCAGCATACTCTTACTTTGTGCAGTATTTAAAATCCATGTGTAATTACCCATCCAGAAGTGACAAATATGTGGGTCCTTATGGCTAGACTCATACTAACAAAGAAAGCTGAAATGCTGAATATTTTCAAGGTGGAAAGAAGGCATTTCTGGACACTGCTAACACTGCAGCTCCTAATTAAGCCCCCACTCAAAAATAAATAAAATACTTGCCCCTTGCTTACCTTATTCAGCCCTCCAGAGCAAATAGATATGAGAGGAAGAGAAAAATAAGATCCTTCAGAAGCTTACGCCACCAAAGCAAAAATATCTTTTGCTCTCTTTTTGTCTTAGCTTTGTTTTGTGCCCATATCATTACATCCTGACTTTTATCCAAGCTTACACCAACTGTTTTACCTACAATGCCCAATCTGAGTAGAAAAAGAAAATAAAGCAGAGATTGCATCACCTGGACTGAAGGGAACAGTAAAACATAGATTCTCAGACTATTTTCAGCATAATAATAATAGCTCAAACCATGCTTCCTAAGGGGAAAAATGTGACTGGCCCTAATGTGCTTGTGCAGGAGAGTAAAGGCCCCACCACTCACATGGCTGTCTTAAGACTCCCAGGATTTTGCCTCTGGGTGCTGGGTTTGGGAGACGAATGCATGGCCTGTGTGTTGTACTCCTCTATGCCCCTGGAACGGTAGAGAGAGGGTGAACACGAAACAGCAAGATGGAGAGTATGTTGCACTCAGTAGAGGGCGATTGCAGTTTACTTCATTCCCAGGAGCCAGCTGCAGAATGGAGGGAAAATTATGAATCTCTGAAAAACAGAGTTCTCTCCCTGGGTTCTTCCTTGGGTGATGCAGATAATTGCTGCCCCATACAAAGAGCATTGAGCAATCTGGCCCCAAGCAAATCTCTTACCAGCCTCATGTACACATTGGATAATAATGGGGCTAGAACCAGACCGAGAGGGAAAACACTCAATATCATTAATTGTTCCATGTAGGACGTGCAGTCCTAGCATTCCAAAACCTGCGACCTGTGTCTATGTGTGTGCGCGTGTGTGCGCGCACGTGCGTGCAGTTGCCAGGTGTGAGTAGCATGGGTGTAGGTGTGTGCTTTTGATATTATTTGCAGTGTTGTTATAGTTATGTTGGTTCTAGAATATGACAGAGATGAGATTGGACCAATTTCTCTTGGCGGAATCATAAAATCTTTGGAATGGAAGGAACTGTAAGAGGTCATGTAGTCCAGGTCCCCTGTACTCAAGATAGGACTCTAAACCATCCCTGACAGGTGTCTGTCAAACCTGCTCTTAAAAAATTTCCAGTGGATGGAGATTCAATAACCTCCTGAGGCAATTTATTTCAGTGCTTAACTACTCTAACAATTAGCAATTTTCTTCCTAAAGTCCAACCTAAACCACCATTGCTGCTTTTTAAGATCATTGCTTCTTGTCCTATCTTCCGGGGCTAACAAGAACCATTTATCTCCCTCCTCATTTTATGTACTTAAAAACTGTTATCATGGTCCCCCTCTCTTCTCCAAACTAAAAAATCCCAATGTTTTCAATCTTCTAGATCATATTTTCTAAACCTTTAATAATTTTTGTTGCTCTTCTCTGGACTGTCTCCACTTTGTCCACATCTTTCCTGAAATGTGGCACACAGAACTGGACACAGTACAGCAGTTGAGGCCTATTAAGCATGGAGTGGTGCAGAAGAATTACTTCTTGTGTCTTGATTACAACACTCCCGCTAATACATCCCAGAATAATGTTTGCTTTTTTTACAACAGTGTTACACTGTTGACTCATATTTACTTTGTGATCCACTATGACCTCCAGATCCTTTCCACAATACACCTTCCTAGGCAGTTATTCCCCATTTGATATGTGTGCAACAGATTGTTCCTTCCTGAGTACTTTGCATTTGTCTTTATTGAATTTCATCCTATTTACTTCAGACCATTTCTCCAGTTTGTCCAGATCATTTTGAATTAAATCCTACCCTCCAAAGCACTTGGAACCTCTCCAGCTTCGTATTGTGTACTCTTTATGCCATTATCTAAATCACTGATGAAGATAATGACTTTGGCCCCAGATGGGGCACCAATGAGTCCAGCACCTTTGGACTCTCCACCATGACAGAGCTATTCGAGCACAAATGCCTTGACAATATCATCCACACCAGAGGTGTTTGAAGCTACGAGAAAGTTCTCTTCTCGTACCACCCCCACCCACTGTACAGGAACTGTCAGCAGCAGCACCGGAAACAAGAGCTCCCACTGCACTGAGGGCCCAGGTGCTGTCAAAAGGCAAACCAGCCATGATGACATAGCACTGGTCTCCCCCCTCATTGGCACTGTTTGGCATCACTCCACCATGGTCACCAGGAAGGGGTTCCTCAGAGACAGATTCAGAGGCAGAGTTGTATGTCTCACACAGGAGCCAGGCTTGCTCAAGCCGGCATCACTCAATGGCGAACATGGACCAGGGCATTCCATCGGTGGTTTGGTTACCAGCACACTGACAGGTGCACTACACTGGCTGTTCTGTTTTTTCCATTGGTCCAGGGGTCACAGTCCAGGACATTCTAATCTGTCATTTTGGAGTCTAGGGTTTCCACTGCCTCCCTTAAAGTAAGACCCAGGTTACTGTGAGACCTATCCATTGTTGAGGGTGAGGAGCAGTGGCTTGGACCAAGCTAAGGATCACCCCAATGGTTTCTTCCTTTAAACTGGGGAGAGAGTAGACTTCTTAACATTTATTAGCAGACCTAAGTCCTAGAATGTTATCTGTACTAACTGGTCTCCACCTGGGCCATGGTTCGACCTCTGATGAGCCAGTCCACAAGGTAAAGGTAGGCCTGAATCCCTTGCCTCCTCAGGAAGGCAGTGATGACTGCCATGCACTTTGTGGGCACCATTGACAGGCCGAACAAGAGCACACAAATTGATAGTGCACATAGTTCACAATGAATGTGAGGACTCTTTTGTGTCCCTGAACATTTGAAATATGAAAACACGTCCCTCAAATGAAGGACAGCTTACCAGTCCCTTGGATCCAGGGAGGGAATGGTGAAGGCTAAGGAGGCCATATTCAACTTCAGCTTCTTCATGAATCTGATGAGGTTTTGCAGGTCCAGAATTGGTCTGAGACTGCTATTGGCTTTCAGTGTTAAGAAATAACAGGAATAGAACTTTCACCCCCTTAACTCTATTGGAGCCTCCTTCCCTACTCCCACCTTTAGGAGAGACTGCACCTCCTGGGCTAACATTTGCTCATGGGAAGGGGCCCTGTAGAGGGAGGGGGTGGAGGAGGGGAACAGATGAACTGAAGGGTCTATCCCGTGCAATCATGGATAATACCCTGTGTTCTGAGGTGTTACGGGCCCATGCCCAATAGAAGTGGGATAGCCATTCCACAAAAACTGGAGAAATTGGATCCATAAATTATTCTGGCACATCTTCCCAGGGGAGTACCCATCAAAAGGCCTGCGTAGAGCCCACTGAATGTCTGGATGGGGCAGGCACAGATTCAGACAAGGTCTAGGATGGGAATCTCCTCCTATAGTCTCTGCTTCTTCTCTTACTATAATCCTGTTGGCTAGGTGGCAGGAAGAAGAAAGTAGTCAATGGGGGCACATAGTACTTCCTAGAGCAGCAGTTCTCAAATTTTTTAAATGGAGCCCCTCCCACCACCATGGACTTTTGTGTAACAATTTTCCCCCTTCCCTCAAAGACACCCCCCACCCCCACTTTCAGGGAAAAAAACCAGGGCCAGCATGCTTAACTTGAGGGGAGGAAGGTCATTGGCAGCAACTTTCTCACAGCTCTGCCAATCATATCTCCCCTCAGCCTTCTTTTAATTAGGCTCAACAAGCCAAGCTCTTTGGCTATGTCTACACTAGCAGTTTAACTCGAGTTAAGAAGGCTTAAGTTGACTTAAATTAAGCCACGTCCACACTAGGCTTTCATTAAGTCGACTTAAGAAATTCCTTAAATCGACTTAATGAACGCTTAAGTCGACTTAATAAAAACTGCCTATTAGGTCGACTTAAGCCTGCTTAGGTCAACCTAACCCTTCTAAAGGTTGACCTAAGCCCAGTGTGGACGTTTAAGTCCACTTTGTTAAGTCAATCTAAAGGCAGTTAGGTCAACTTAACAAAGTGGACTTAGTCCACGTCCATGGACAGCACTTTGTTAAGTTGACTTAATAAGGTCGATTTTAAGTTGACTTAAAGTTGACCTTATTAAGTCGACTTAACAAAGTCGACTTAACTTTTTGTAGTGTAGACATAGCCTTTGAGTGTCTGCTTATAAGGCAGGTTTTCTATTCCGTGGATCATCCTAGTAGCCTTTCTTTGCACCTGTTGTAGTTTGAATTCATCTTCCTTAAACATGGGGAACCAGAATTACACACATG
The DNA here is from genome assembly GCA_007922175.1 of Pelusios castaneus. NCBI lineage: Eukaryota > Metazoa > Chordata > Testudines > Pelomedusidae > Pelusios > Pelusios castaneus. The sequence continues at coordinate 7,686,964 of ML685851.1, forward strand.
ATGAATGAAGGAAATCCAGTTAGACATTTGAGACTAGTATTCTTGGAAGGAGGGCAAGAAGATGGCCAAGGAAATGGAGGATAAACTGTGTGCAGGAGGACAGAATGGATATGGAGCCAGCTTTGGCTAGTTAGCCTGAAAAAGACTGAGCTGGTGACCTGACCCCTTCACCGTCTCTGCAGAAAGAGGAAAAAGAAGTAGTTAGGGATTCTGATGCTCCTAACTTAGCACACTGAAAATATAACTATGGACAAACCTGTCCTGTCACTGGGCATGGTTGACCAGGCAAGTAAGATTGTGCTCAGTCAGCCTTATGCAGTTGATGACACATGGCATGTTCCTTTCCAGTGCAACATGACATGCAATTTTGTATGCCATGTTGCACTAGCCCACAGTAATCTACTGAGAGGTGCAGCTGGTAAATGGTATCTCACATGGGATCTAGAGACAGTTTTATATATGATAGGAAGAATATAGTGTATCTCAATGGCTATGTCTACACTTGAAAAGTTAAGTCAACTTTATAAAGTTGACTTAATAAAATAGATTTTAAGTCGACTTAAAGTCGACCTTATTAAGTTGACTTAACAAAAGTCGACTTAGCTTTTCAAGTGTAGACATGGCCCCTTTTCGACCTTATTAAGTCGACTTAACAAGCTCCACCAAGGTGCTAATCCCCATCTCCACTGTCTTAAATTGACTTAATAAAGTCAACTTAAGCGCTAGTTTGAATTAAAACGAGGTGTTATTAATTCGAACTAACTTTTCCTTAATTCAACTTAAGGAGCATCTTAAGTCAATTTAAGGAAAGCCCAGTATTGACACAGAGTAAATTAAGTCGACTGAAGCCTCCTTAAGTCGCCTTAATTTGTAAGTGTAGATGCACCCAATGTGTTTGGGGGGGTGTATTTATCCATTATATTTAATGAAACATAGATCAATTTATAAACAAAAAATTCCTCACATTCTGATATGGATCCCCTCTTTCAGTTTAACTTAATCCCACCATATTTTTTCACAATACTCCTCAACTTTTGTTGTGCTTCTTAAGAAATAGTGTTTCTAGAACTCACGTGTAGGCTCTGCTTCACTTAGTCACTTATTCCCAATTTCCAAAAACGCAAGTTTACATTTACATGCAAGATATGCATACAGTTGTGTGCCTAATCCATTCCCTTACCACAATAGTGTAGGCAGACTGGGTATTTGCAGCCATAAATGGTCAATATGCATCTATGGCTCAGGGTCTTGCGTCCCCACTGCTCACATTACAGAGTATGCAATTACAGTTGCAGTCATATAAACAAGCTTTTGAACAATTAGATCCTTTATGGTTTTGGTTGTCTCTGCTACTGGCAAAATATAGAATTATAGTCTTCCCACTGTTTTCACGAACATACTGATGGGCTCTGCATTTGTATAATGTTGTTATAGTAGTTTATAAATACAGAAAATAAGATAGAACCCTGGTTAATTGAAGAGCTTAAAGAATAAGGATTTTCAGATAAATGTGAAAGCTGATTGTCCATGGACCCTGCATGCTGACTTACAAGGTTGTTTACTTGCTAGCTCCTTCATTATAGACAGATGTCTGGCTTTTTTAGGGCCATCAGGCTTAGCAGGAAACTATGCTTTGGGATATCAACATATAAGTCTTTATGCACCGAACCCAACCATTGGAGCATATCTGTCCTTCAGAGAACGGGTGCTTGGATAACCAAGAGGGGGGGGGGGTGTTTTTTTGGGTTTCTTTTTTTGATGCATTGAAAAGCTTCCCTAAACAGCTGGAGCACCGGCAGCTGTTTAGGGGGCCCCGGGGCTTTCCTAAACAGCTGGAGCGCCGGCAATTGCTCGGGCCTCCCCAAGCAGCCGAAGCGCCAGCAACACGGCTGCGCTTCAGCTCCTGGGAAGCCTCGGGAGGCTTCCCAGGAGCTGGAGCTCGGTCCCGGCCGAAGGGAGCCCCGCGCTCCAGCTCAGCAGCTGGAGCGCGGGTCTCCCGCTCTCCCTCCTGGTTGGGACCGCAGGGTCCCAGCTAGGAGGGAGCGTGTGGCTCCCTTCTTCCCGAGACCCGCGCTCCAGCTGCTCAGCAGCTGGAGCACGGGTCCCGGGGAGAAGGAAGCGCGGGGCTTCTTCTCGCCAGGGCCTGAGTAGTCCCGGCGAGAAGGGGAGCCCCGCGGTCCCTTCTCCACGGGAACCCCACTCCAGCTGCTGGCTGCCGAGCAGCTGGAACGCGGGGTCCCAGCCCGCACTCCAGCTGCTCAGCAGCCAGCAGCTGGAGCGCGGGTCTCCCACTCTTCCTCCTGGCCAGGACCACTCGGGTCCCAAGCGGTCCCGGCTAGAAGAGATCCCTTCTGCCCGGGACCTGAGAAGTCCCGAGCAGAAGGGAGCTGAGTGGTTGCCCCTTGTCCCCCGGACCGCTCAGGGGCTTGCTGCCCCAGAGAGAGCCAGCCCCTGTGGACTCTCTAAGTCGAGTTAGTAAGGCCCACTTTAAGTTGACTTAGGAGTCCTGTGTTATTAAACAGGACTTATTTAAGTCGACCTAAATTCCCCAGTGTAGACATAGCCCCTGTGTTGTGGAGCTCTGTGCTGTGCTTGCTTTTCTGGATGTCATCTAAACTCTGAAACAGTGCCACAGCTTTTTTTTTGTGATTTATTTCTTTCCTGAGCACAAACAGGTCTTTGGTTGTCTGTATATACTGCTGGTCTACACTGAGTTAATGGGTTGTGAGGTTTGGGGTTTTTTTTGCAGTGTTCAGGTTGCTGAATCATTTAGTTTTCATATTTCCTGGTTTCATTCTTTGATCTCAGATTAATCATTATACAAACCCTAGGTAAAGTTCACTACCTGAAGGATTTTTTAAATAGTGCTGTCTCCCAAATTATAAAATGTCAAATGTTTTTAAGAAGATATAATTAAAACCTGTACAGCAAACTATCATTACACCAAAATTAAAGAGGCAACAGAGGAGCAATATCAATTATACCAAATCTCTAACTATTTAAAGCAATCCAATTGGGTCACCAGAGTGTATATTCCATCTTATTGCTTCCTATATCGTTCTCCATGAGGCCTCTTCCATCCTTACTGCATTCTGACCAGGATTCTGAATTCTGAGGTTCCTAAAGATCTCACTACTAGATACTACCAGCATCAGCTGAATGTTTCAGTCTTTGTCATTCTTTATTGTATTTTTTCTATTATGATAAGGGTCATATGCTGCACTAATCACTGTGGCTATGTCTACACTGGCAAGTTAGTTCGAATTAAGGAAGCTTAATTCGAACTAACTTAAGCCTTGTCCACACTAGGCTTTCATTAGTTTGAATTAAGGGCTTCCTTAATTCTAACTAATAAATTTGATTATACCTTTCGAACTAACCCTTAATTCAAACTAGTTAGTTCGAATTAAGTCAATGTGGCCATGTTAGTTCGAACTAACTGCTTAGTTAGTTCCACTTAGTTAGTGCCATGCATGGCACTTGCTTAATTCGAACTAAAATTACAGTGGGGCCTTGCTAGTTGGAATTAAGTTAATTTGAACTAACTAAAATTAGTTCAAATTAGTTAGTTCAAATTTAACTAATTCGAACTAACTTTGGCAAGTGTAGACATAGCCTTTTGTCTGTGGGTGTGGGTTCTGATATGTTCTGCCCTTCGTAATTTTGTTTTTCTTGATCTTTTAAAATGATGGTGGTTTGTTTGTTGATTTCATAGCCTTTGAATCCTTTCCTGTATATTACTAAGTAGTAAATTTCTGCATGGCTTTTTTGTGGAAAATTTAGTTTTGAAATATATTCTTAAATATTCCTAAAACATTCAAGCATAGCCTTTTGCTTCCCTTATCTTCTTTTTATTTGGCACCTCTCTTGTCTAAGGAGGAGTCTTTCATCTTTGATTCTTCAATGTTTTTCACTTCTGTGTTGGTTAGAAAAGTGGGATGGCAATAATTTGTTCTCTGTGTAGGTACCTGCACAATACTTAGTAGTAATTATGTACTTTGATCTGCCTGCTACCACAAACGTTTCTCAAACTGATCATATACAATTGTTTCCCCTATTTCTGTACTGTGTGGCAAATAACTGTTGTCAGATTGTTCTCTCATGCCAGTATAAATCTAAATTAATTTAATTTTAGTGGAGTTACGATGGATTTTTTAAATCAATGTCTAGTGTTTAGTCAGCAACGTATACCACAAATCTACAGCCTTACATATTTGAATGCTGTTGTTTGAGCTTGTTTGCCAGCTAGCCCTGCTACAACTAGACAGAGTGTTTTGGGGTGCATTGTCCAGAATACATACACATCTAGAGTAATCTACTAATAGAACTCCTATTTAACAGCATTACCTAAAATGCAGATTACACTACACAGATATATAATCTGGGAAGTGGGGAGTCATTTTTTGGTTTGGTTTTAAAATGAGAGGTTCAGTGCTGGCTAACCTAAGCAGGATATTTCAGACTGTCACAATGTCCCTAATGGCACTGATGAGCTGCTTTTAGATACTGGACAGCTGACAGCTCATGTAAGGAGCATAAATTATTTATCACAATCTCTTTTCATGTCCCTATATAGTGAAAGTTCCTCCTAGACAGCTGTAGGCCCTTCATCAATAGAAATAGTCTTCCATTAAAACAGAGGTAGATTGAGGTTATTTGGGCAGTAATGATGTCTTAATCAATGGTGATAAGACCTGAGCTATTCCTCTGCTCAGTTTCAAGGGCACAGGGGAATCACTGGTTTATTATTACTTGGCTGGTGTTAATATGACTCACTGTTGCTTTTGCCCTTTGGTTCATCTTAGAAACTCATTCTCTTCCATTAGCTGAATTATAGTATTAAAACAAATGAAGAGAAAAAACATTTACCAGGCATAACCTGGTGAATGCAATTGCACCAATTAGAAGCTGTAGCAACAGGGCTACCTACCATGCCACCCCTTCTCTCTCCCGCTCCCTCTGCTGAAAGCAGAAGAGTGAGACAGCAAAGAAATATAAAGGGCTTGCTTTCAAGCTCAGCTGCATGGGGAGGAAGCCGTCGAAGGAGGAGAACACCTTATCCACTGTCAGAGCTTGAACCTGAGTTTCCTGACACCTGCATTCCCATGGAGCTGCCTGCATTGCTGAGGAGTTACCAGAACTGCCTGGGTTGCTAAGGAGATGCTGGGGCTGCTGCCAGCTGTTTACCCTGGGGAGACTGATGACCCCAAACCTCAGGTACCCCCACCCAACGCCTGAATCCTAGACTGCTTGGTGCTCTGCCCTTAACCTGAGTCCCTAGACTGTCTAGACTCTAGACTGAGGCCTGGGGAATAGACTGCTTGGTGGCCCTGCCCTGCCTGAAGGCACAGAGCCATAGACGGCGTACTCACCCAGCACAGACTGAGGGCCTGGGCACCAGCGCCCGCTTTGAGCCTGCCTGCACAAATGTAATGGTGCATAGGGCATGGCCTCCCACACATACTGACGAGGGACAGTCCCCCACCTCTACATGTGGTGAACAGTGCCTGTCCTCCTGAAGCCAAGGGGAACCATCCATTCTTAGCCCACCACCAGCAGAGGCCACCATGTATTGGGACCAGATGGTGAGATGGTGGGCTGGGAACTAGTGGTGACAGCAAGCTGCTCAGCTCCAGCAATAACAACAACTATTATAGCGACTGGGGTGCAAGCCAGTGTGGCCAGGTGGCTGATGGAGTATTTCAAGGACAATTGGAGTTGCAGCTAGCAAGAGATCTGAAGGATAACAGAAAGGGGTTCTATAAGTATATCAGCAACAAGAAAAGGATCAGGGGTGGTGTAGGTCCCTTACTGAATGGGGCAGGCATCTTCGTGGTGGATGATGTGGAAAAGACTGAAGTACTCAATGCTTTTTTTACTTCAGTCTTCACAGGGAGGGCCAGCTCCCAGGCTCCTACACGGCGTAATGCAGAATGGAGAAAAGAGCGGCCCTCGGTGATGGAAAGTCAGGTTAGGGAACACTTAATGAAATTGGATGTGCACAAGTCCATAGGGCCAGATGAACTGCATCCGAGGGTGCTGAGGGAGTTGGCAGAAGTGATTGCAGAACCGCTGGCCATTATCTTTGAGAACTCGTGGCGAACGGGGGAGGTCCCGGAGGATTGGAAAAAGGCAAATATAGTACCTATCTTCAAGAAAGGGAAAAAGGAGGATCCGGGGAACTACAGACTGCTTAGCCTCACCTCAATCCCTGGGAAAATCATGGAGCAGGTCCTCAAAGAATCCATCCTGAAACACTTGGAGGAAAATAGAGTGATCAGGAACAGTCAGCATGGATTCACCAAGGGCAAATTGTGCCTGACCAACCTGATTTCCTTCTATGATGAGATGACTGGATTTATGGATGCGGGAAGACCCGTTGACGTGGTATATCTTGACTTTAGCAAGGCTTTTGATACGGTTTCCCATAGCATTCTCGTCGGCAAGTTAAGGAAGTATGGGTAGGACTAGTGGACCGTAAGGTGGATCGAAAACTGGCTAGATCAACGGGCTCAGCGGGTAGGAATCAATGGCTCGATGTCTGGTTGGCAACTGGTAACGAGTGGAGTGCCCCAGGGGTCGGTTCTGGGGCCAGTTCTATTCAACATCTTCATTAATGATCTTGATAATGGAATAGACTGCGTGCTTAGTAAGTTCGCGGATGACACCAAGTTGGGGGGAATGGTAGATACTCTGGAGGGCAGGGACAGGTTCCAGGGAGACTTGGACAAATTGGAACACTGGGCCAAAAGAAACCTCATGAGGTTCAACAAAGACAAGTGCAAAGTCCTGCACTTAGGACGAAAAAATCCCATGCACTGCTACAGGCTGGGGACTGATCGGCTAAGTAGCAGCGCTGTAGAAAAGGACCTTGGGGTTATGGTGGACGGGAAGATGAATATGAGCCAACAGTGTGCCCTTGTTGCCAAAAAGGCCAATGGCATATTGGGCTGCATCAGTAGGAGTATTGCCAGCAGATCGAGGGATGTGATAATTTCCCTCTATTCGACACTGGTCAGGCCGCATCTGGAATAGTGTGTCCAGTTTTGGGCTCCCCACTACAGAAAGGATGTGGACAAATTAGAAAGAGTCCAGCGGAGGGCAACAAAAATGATTAGGGGGCTGGGGCACATGACTTATGAGGAGAGACTGAAGGAAGTAGGCTTATTTAGTCTGCAGAAGAGAAGACTGAGGGGAGATTTGATAGCAACCTTCAACTACTTGAAGGGGTGCTCCAAAGAGGAGGGAGCTAGGCTGTTCTCGATGGTAGCAGAGGACAGAACAAGGAGCAATGGTTTCAAATTACAGCTGGGGAGGTCAAGGTTGGATATTAGGAAAAACTTTCTCACTAGGAGGGTGGTGAAGCATTGGAATGGGCTATCTAGGGAGGTGGTAGAATCTCCATCTTTGGAGGTTTTTAAGGCCTGGTTAGACAAAACCCTGGGTGGGGTGATTTAGTGGGAGTGGCCCTGCTTTTTAGCAGGGGGTTGACCTTGCGAGGCCCCTTCCAACCCTATTGTTCTATGATTCTATGAAGTGCCAGGTGTATCACATTAATCTTCTGAAACCCTGATGAAAATTAGGACTTCTGATCAACCTGTACCCCCTTTCTTCCCCTGATCTGAACGAGGATCCCAGGTGCCTATGGCAACGGAGCCCTAGACCCCCCTGCTCAGGGATACCCTCCTGGAAGAACAGCTGAAGCAGGCCAGCTGTTTAGTGAGGCTTCCTCCTTTTAGAGTTGTGCCCAGACAAGCCGCTCAGATCCAGCACACCATATCCTGGAGAGGTTGTTTGGGGAATGACCTGACCATTCCCACGCCACATGTGGAAAATAATGGAACAAGAGGTCCAAGTCATGTTGAAACTCACAGTCATTGAGCAATTGTCCAGTGGGTGGTGGATCCCTATCATGCTCATCCCCAAGCCAGACAGGACCCGCCAATTCTTTATCGACTTCCAAAGGGCCAATATAACATCAAGATTCTCCACATACCCAATACCATGGAAAGACTAGCTCCTGAACCACCTGGGGAAGGCATAGTATATTATTACCCTCGATCAAACAATGGGGTACAGGCAGAGCCCACTGGAGCGTGGCTCAAAATAAAAGACAGCCTTCACCATCCCCAGTGAACTCTACCAGTTTACCCAGATGCCTTTCGGCTTCCATAGAACCTCCAGAACCTCCAGTGGACTTCTGGACTGCCTGCCATTACCCCACACTGAGCACCCCATGGCCTACTTGGATGATATCATGATTATCAGCTGGCACTGGAAGGACTACCTGAACCAAGTGGCAGCTCTCCTGAGGACCCTTTGAGTAGTGGGGTTGATGGGAAACCCCAAGAAGTTCTGCACTGGCTGTTAGAACACCTACGTCAGCCATACCCTTGGGCATGGGAAAGTGCGGCCCCTAATTGAGAAGATCAAGGCCCTCCAGTATTACCTCCTAGGGTCCCCCTTTACCATCTCATTACGGATCATGCACCCCTCAAGTGGCTCCAAGCCATAAGGAGACAAACACCAGACCACTTCCATTTACTGAGAAGCTTTGGGTCAGTAAGGAGAACACAAATGCCGAAGGGCTATCACAGCTGCGCAAGGGAAGCCTGGGCAGTCCCGTAGCATGGGAGCTGGATTTGAGCAGGGGTGTGTGTAACAAGGTGGTGGCCTCTCTGAGACAGACAGGAAGACACCTGCCTCCACCTCCCAGTGGGGAGATCCAGGGCATCCATGGCCATTTCGCAAGAAGGAGGGGGGCTGAAGAGGAAGGAGAAGTATAAAGGCCTCTAGTGCAATTGTGAGGAAGCTATCAGGTGAGGACATCTCTACCTCACTGTTGGATCTTGAACTGGATCTGGCTGGCACCAAGGAGCTGATGGAGCTGCTTGGTGGCCGTGCCGTGCCTGAGGGCCTGGGGATCAGAGAGAGTTAATTCCCTGCTTTGATCCTGCCTGATCCTTCCACAGGTGCAGCAGTGTGGAAGCATGGCCTGGACTGAAAAGGAGGGATGGTGCACACAGGCCTGCTATAAATGTGTAAAAAGTGTAGCTGTGAAAATAACTCCATTAAGTCAACCAGCATAAATGTGATGTGAGATTAGAGTCAGTCTGTGACTGGACAATTAGAAACCTATGGTCCTGTCACACATAATCTTGGCAGTGTTTCAGACGCCAACTAGATATTCACAATGGTCTCTTCTGTCTTTAAAATTTATGAATCTATCAACTTTTTACAGTTAGGGAAATTGCTCGGCACTTGTGTTGTAAATTAGTGTTTTTAAAAATTGTTTGGCATTGATAATTTCAATTGTTAATAATAACAGCGGTACTGTACACATATGGGTCAAATTCTGCCTCCTAAAATCTGGGGAAATGAATTCCCTCAACAATTGGCAGCCTCACAACTCAGTTAGCTAAGAATCCTCCCATTGTGCTGGTATGATGGCACACAGAAAAATATTTTATGACCTTTCTTACAATGCTTTCTTGTCTTTAGTGTACTGTTTATACAGAGCTGAAGAATTTCAGCCTTCAATCTCCTCAATTACTCAATTTTTGCAGACATGCCCTGTACTTCAACAATGACATTGCTTAATAAGAGCATATTATAATTCTAATTTGTTGCACTGAAACTGTAGTCTTTCACTGTTTGATCACTTCTGATTTGATCATGTTCTTTAGTCTGTAAATTCACAATCGGATGCACAAATGACAATGTATCGAAACCTGGTTAAGAGGCAGAACATGGGGAGGCAAGCTTAGAACATCAAATCCTATACCTTTTGAACTGTCTCTTGAAACAACAGAAACAAGTAGAAGATAACAGTAGGTTGCTGTCACAAAAGGTCGAGCAGGTCTGCTGTGTCATCCAGAAAGGCAGTGGTACATATCTATGCTAGCCTTTATGCATATGTTCAATTAAAAACCTGTGGCTGGTCCATGCCAGCTGAGTTGGACTCCACGGCTATGTCTACACTGGCAAGTTAGTTCGAATTAAGGAAGCTTAATTCGAACTAACTGAAGCCTTGGCTACACTAGGGCTTAAGGGCTTCCTTAATTCAAACTAATAAATTCACTTATACTTTTTGAAGTAAGGGTTAATTCGAACTAGTTAGTTCAAATTAACCCAATGTGGCCCTGTTAGTTTGAACTAAGCGCTTAGTTCGAGCTAACCAGCACATTGAGCTCAATGCAATTGACTAATTTGAACTAAGCAAGTGCCATGCATGGCACTTGCTTAGTTCGAACTAAAATTTGCTAGTTCGAATTAAGTTAATTTGAACTAAGTAAAATGAGTTTGAATTAGTTAGTTCGAATTAACTAATTTGAACTAACTTTGGTAAGTGTAGACATAGCCCTGGTGCTCAGACTAAGGGACTGTTTAATTTCACTGTAGATGTTTGGGATTGGGCTGGAGCCTGGTGGTAGGATCCAGTAAGGTGGGAGAGTCCCAGAGCTCCGGTTTGAGGGTGTGTAATTGCAAAGTACAATACCCATTTTCCATTCTCACTTATACCTGTCTGTTGATTCCACTGGAGTTCCACGGGTGGAAATGGAGGCAGACTTTAGCCATATATATTGGAAAGGGATACTCCATGCAAAAGGCTAATCTCAGAAGTTCACTGTCTACTGCGTGGGTATTGAACTGTAACTGCACTGGAAGAGGATCTGGCAAAAAGAGTGAAGAATGAAAAATGCTTTAATAAATTTAAGTTCCTTACTCCAATGAATGTTGATTGATTGATTGTGTAACTTTTAGGTAGATTTGAATTGGAATAAATGTCAATGATAATTTAGCTCAAGCAGCGATGTGAAAAGAAATGTTAACTTCCCTAAAAGAAAACTTGACAGCCCAATTTTCTTAAAGGAGTTTCTGTCTTCCTTCCCTTTTAATGAAGCCTGTGATGATTGATGTGTCCCTAACGAAGGATAACATAGTCATTACATTAAACAGAAAAGGCTTCTGTGAATGACATCAGACCCATAATCTAACAATGGAAACTGGATTATTCCTGTTTCATCTGATGGGAAAAACCAATAATGTTTCTACAGTATTCTAAAGCAATATTCCACAACTTCTTCTATTATTTGTTTCTAGCAACCATTGAGAGCATCTAGCAGATATTTGATTGCTATAGAATAAAGTAAATAAAAGAGAGAGAGGACGGTTTCAGTATTAAGCATTTGACAGGAAGTGAAAATGGGTTCAGTTCATAGCTCTGTCCCACATGTCCTGTCTGAACTTGAGGAAGTCATTTAGGGCTGTTGCTTCTTTCTCTTTCTCTCACTCACTTTTTCTTTTTTAAAGAAGGGTTGTTCCTTGGTGAGATCAAAGCTGTAACTTGTATACAAGGAGTCAATTTCACAATGGGTATATTCATTTACAGCAGTGATCTGTCAAGAATGATTTTTTTTAAAAATTATCATTTCACAGAATATCTGATGTTTTTATATTTATCCTCAGATTGTAAAGTAAATATTTTTGTTAATATATCACACAAGAAATCTGCTGAATGTTATGATAAATCTTTGACATTTTCCAGTCAGAGTAATAAAAATACCAAAGTATTATGACTTGCATGAAGAATTGCTATTGAATATAGATGACAATGATAGTTTTTATAAGGTTGAGCTGAGATTTTTTTGTCTTGATGAATTGCACAAAAACCTACTGGGTTCTTATATTTCTAAACCAGCAAGAAACTGTTTTCAGAGCCCCCTAAAATGACTTTAATAAATATACATGCTGCATAGTCCATAGCATAATTAAGAGACACTCTCAGTGTGAATGAGGTCTTTGAACAATTTACACCTACAGGATGTCTCTCTTGAATTTCACTACTATGATGCATATTCCCACTTACATTAGAACATGCTATTATTGCCATTAAACAATAATCAGTTTCACTGTTACCTTGTCTGAAGCACTTACCATTTAGCAATCCCCCTGTGTCTAGGTGAAAAGATTGGGATATGTCATGAAAACTCATCAGACTGCCATTCAAGAGTGTAGCGGTGTGATTTCCCTGCTCTGGTAGAAAAGGGGTTAAAAACCCAACAGAAGGGCATAGCCAATAGGAGCAGGTGATTGCAGGGCCAAAGTGCCCAGGAGCCTGGTATATAAGAAGGCTGCAGCCCCTCCTCTGGGCAGTCCTGAGCTGTGAGAAGGAAGGAGGCTGTCCGCTTGGCTGCAGGAGGAGGACAAAGGACAGCTCTCTGCTGGGGCTTGCCTGAAGCCCAGACCCTGATATAAGGGTGAGAGATACCTGGGGAGATGTGGATATGGCCCAGGGACCTGCTAGACTGTGGGCAGAACTTAGTTAGGGTTGAGGCAGTGCCAAGTCATGGCTCATAGGGTCCCTGGACCAGCGCCTGGAGAAGTGGGCAGGCCCGGGTTCCTCCCCACCTCCTCCATACTGCCTGTGGGGGGTGAATGGACTAGTGGCAGCCACTGACTGGATTGTACTGGCTGGCCTGGCCTGGATTGTACCCTGGAAGAGGAGGAATTGAGAAAGGCTTGGCTGGAGGTCTGAGGTCTGGATTAGAAACTGTGACGGAGCACAGGCCACCAGATGGGTGACCACTTGAGCAATTCCCCAGTTCCATCACCAGGAGGTGCCTGTCTGGTGGGTCACATGAGGAGAACCATTACAAAGGTATACCTTTCAGAACTGGAGTTAAAGAAATGTGGTTGCTACAATAACATTGTTATCTTATGGTTATATACAAGACCACTGTCCACCCCAGAGTCCAGGACTTTGTGTGCATATAGTCTCAAAAACACACACTCTCCCTCCTTTCCAACAACCAGCCTCCTTGATATCAGTAACTCAGGTCCCTGTGAGCTGTTATTTGTGGCTAGCAGATTGGTCACTGAGTGTAGTAGTGAGAAGGGGGAGTAACCACACAAGAGGTTAGCAGCTGGCAAGGCTCTGTCATACCTTCACAGCCCCACACTGCAGTGACAGCAGAGTATATGCTCCATTATTGGTCAGTGGACTTCTGTTGTGCACCAGACACTTTCAGAAGCCTCTTCTCCCTCGGCTCCCTGGCTGACAGCAAGGAGAGTGCCAGGGCCTGAGTGAACTCATAAGCACATGGGCAACGTCTCATTCTGTCACTAGTGCTCTTGTGAATTATATGCGTGACTTCACAAACCAGTCCCCTGGAAATCAATAGGAACTACATAGGGCAGAAGGGAGCACCAGTGGGTTAGAGTTTGACAGGGAATATGTAAACATGAACTTAAAAAAAGGAACCACAAACATTTAAATGGTCCAGGTTGTGCATTACTATTATGTATGTTACTGGTGTGCCTAGATGTCCCAAATCAGGTCAGTGCCCCATTGTTCTGAATGCTGTTTATCCATAATGCTAGTTAATGCCTTCCCCAAAGAACTTACAATTTAAGGAGACAAGACTGACAAAGGGTGGAAAAACAGATATGGAGCAGCTGAAGTGACTTGGCCAAAGTTACATATCAGACCAGTGCTGGAACCCACATCTCTCGGGTTCTAGTTCAATACTTCAGGGACTAGAACATACAGTTTCGTGTTCTGAACATCTGTAACCATGCTATCACATTGCTGCTTTAGGATAATACAGTGCTCTACAATAAGGAGAAAATGCTTCTGTGAAGGAGCCAGAGTTTTCTTGTGATCTAGCTGGAGTTTGTGGAATGAACTCCCACCAGAACTAAAGATCATCACAAATCACACTACCTTTTGCTCCATGTGCAAGGTGCAGTACTATGACCTTACCACCTTTAACATTAACGCATAGGAAAATACATGTGTCTCCCCCACCCCCAAATCCCTAATAAGTCAACAAAAAATACTAGCAAAACACTCCATTCCCCTGGGAAGATGAAAAGAGAAAAAACTGCATGACAGATGTTAGTCACTGCATTACTTGAATGCGCTCAGATACTACAGTTAATGAACACAATAAAGAATCTATATCAAATAGAAATATTTAATAATTCAACTTTTTATTATTCAATTGAAATCATAAATCTCCTAAGGTACTCAAGATATATTCAATAAGAAATACTAATAACCATCTCTTTATCACACTCCGATTGAGAATGCCAACATTTAACTGATTCAGTGCCCTGGGTCATACAGCATACTTCGTGTCAGCATCTTGCGAATACACTCACAATTCTTTTAATTCATTGTAATTGTTATGCTAGGGGCAGTAGCATGGGAAAAAAAGGAAAATAAAGCAAAAAATTAGTAAACCGATAGCAGCAAAAAATACAAACACCATTAGTTTCTTATTCCTGTCAAGGTACAATCATTGATGTAATAATAGAGAAACTATAATATATACTTAGTATTTAATGGTCTCAAGAGACTATTTTATTTTCCATACCTGTTGTTACAGAGAAATAGTAACACTTATGTAGATACATTGCAATATTAACTTTTACTGCTATTTGTGTAAGTTTAAGAGCAGGAACACATGAACTTATTTTCAATAATAATTTTGTCCCATTTCTAAAGATCTTCTTTTTAGCCCTTTTTTTGGCCTGATTCTTCTCTGTCTTACATGAGTATATGTCAGGGTTAACACCATGGAAGTCAACAAATAAAACTGATGTCAGTGAGAGGAGACTCAGGCCTTTTATTTCTCTTAAAACCACAACATGGATTTTGTAATTACCCCAGGGACCTGAAGTGAAATCTATTAATAACTGTCAGTAAAGGGACTGATGATATTATAGTCCATATAATATGTGATCACAACAGACACCTGAGTAATATGGATGAACTCAATGACTATGTCTACACTTACTAAAAATAGTTCGAATTAGTTAGCTCGAACTAACTAATTCAAACTGATTTTAGTTAATTAACTTAATTCGAACTAGAAAAAATTAGTTCGAACTAAGCAAGTGCCATTCATGGAACTTGGTTAGTTCGAATTAGCGATTTCCATTGAATTCAATGGGCCGGTTAGTTCGAACTAAGCAATTAGTTCGAACTAACATGGCCACATTGGTTAATTCTAACTAACTAATTCGAATTAACCCTTACTTTGAATAGCCTATTCAAAGTTATTAGTTCGAATTAAGGAAGTCCTTAATTCAAATTAATTAAAGCCTAGTGTAGCCATGGCTTTAGTTAGTTCAAATTAAGCTTCCTTAATTTGAACTAACTTGCCAGTGTAGACATAGCCATGGTGACTGAGATTTTAGCAGGCATTAGGACACATGAGCATATTTAGTAGGTGATCAATAGCACATTTTACTGTGGTTTTTGAAAAACTATCCTTTCACAAAAGTAAACCTGATTCTTCTTCGAGTTATGGTCCCTATCTGGATTCCATCATTGATATGCACATGCACCATGCATCAGAGCCAGAACTGTTGAAAGCAGCGTCTATTGACCTGCGTGCATGCCTCACATTGCCCACATGGTGCATCCGAGTCCCTTATTTTCCTCTTACCATTGCATGGCTAGAGTTCGAACATATATTTCCCATTTTCGACCTGAATAACAAATAAACATTTTCATTGTTATCAGTTAGAATAGTTGGTAGATTAAAAAGAAAGGAAAAGAAGAGAAGATTAGATAGATATCCAAGTTTTTCCTCCCAACCCAGTTTTGTGCGGATGGGTATGCCAAAACAGATGGGCTTTAAGAACTGTCTCATGCCTCCTATCCTTCTCAGTAAGTGACAAACCTTCCTGCTGCTTATATTGCTTAGGGGAATCTTGCATTGTTTTGTGGTACTTCATCTGCCACTTTTTCCACTGAGAACTCAAGGTGATAGACAATTCAGACTTAGAAAATTCCTTACGGAGGAAGCTATGTATCCATATGCGCACCAAGAAGTGGCACCAATTAACCCCCTGGAGCATCCATCCTCTCCAGTAACACCAATGTCACCAGCAGCTGCATCAGTACCAAAGGAACTGCTGACACCAAAAAAGTCACATAAGAAGAAACAGTCATGGGCAAAAGAGTGGATTCCCAAGAGGGACCGCCTCTAAATGCTGTGTTCCCTACACAGGCCACAGTCAGTTGAACGAGAAGTCACATGCAGATTTGGAGGCTCTGTTGCCTAAAAGAGCTACGGCTGACAAGAAAACAACACGTGTCAGCCTGTCCACTTCTGAAGCCCCATCCATGAGTCCACTAGACCTGGTATATGCACTCTGCAATGGCTATCCCCAATGACTCCTTCAGCAGAACTCCTTAGATCTGTGAAAGACTCTGCTCACAAGGAGCCTCAGGATAATGGACGGTCACCACCTCCGGCTGATGAACCATTATTTTTGTACCACTGCCTGGTGTGAAGAATATCTTGCACTGTAGTTCCACCAGTACCACTGGGCCCAGCCACAACCACATGTGGTCCCAGTCCCTTGGCTGACAACACAGCCAGTGCGTGCCCTGCAGCTTCCTCCAGTTCCACATGTACCAGTGGCACTACTGGAACCATCAGATCTAACTGGTCTGCTGAACCAGAACACTGTTTCTCCCACAACATAGCCCAAGATGGTCAACATGTCACTACATGCCACCACAACAGCAGTGGTTTAGAGATCCTCAGGACCTTTATGCAAGCTTGAATAGATCCCTCCCCATCCCCCCGGCAGGGGTGGGACCTCTATTATGACCAGGTGACAACCTTTCATCCCCTATTGGTATATACTGCACCAATGGTATATGGAGAATACACAGGACCCATGGTACTGCTGCACCACTTGTTCCATTGGGATCTATGGATTCATCACTCCCTATGGGAACCTCATTGTCGCTGGACAATGCCATCATTTTGCCATCTGCATCCCCGCTGTATGATCAGGCCCAACACCCAGAGCTTTTACAACATATGGTGACAACTCTAAAACTTACAACTTATCCATCTCGTTGCCAACCAAGACTGATTACCAAACGTATTGGGCTCTGGGGATTTTTCACCTTCTTCTGTAGCACAGGCCATGGCTCACCTACCAGTGAATTCTCTGTATCTTAAAGTCCTTAAATCATGATTTAAGGAGGTAAATAAATCAGTCATAGGTTAGTGGCCTATCGCTGGAGTGGATGGGTGAGGTTTTGAGGCCTGCATTTTGCAGGAGGTCAGACTAGATGATCGTACTGGTCCCTTCTGACCTTAAAGTCTATGAGACCCTACTCTCAATGACTGCAGGAGCAAAAATGCCACTTCCCAAGATTAAAAAAATCCTCACCATGCCTCAGCTACCACTCCCGCATTCTCTACTCCACACCAATGCTCAAGACAACTCTTCTGACTCTCAACAAAAGAACCGCAAACCCACCAGCGAACGAACCATGGCCCCACCCATTCAATTTGGAAGCCATCTTACTCACTTTTTTGATGAATGGAGCAAGATTACTTCTGCTCAATGGATGCTAGATATCGTACAACAAAGCCATTCCATAGACTTCCACACATTTCCACCCCACCACTCAGCATGGACACTCAAGACATATGCAGAGCAAATCTACCTCCTATGCCAAGAGACTATAACACAACTCAAAATGGAGTGATAGAATGAGTTCCCTCCCGCTATAGGAGCCCTGGGTTCTACTCTCCCTACTTCCTCATTCCAAGGAAAGGGGGAGATCTCAGATCCATTCTGGACTTCCAGATGGTTAGCAAATTCACCTGAAAATTCTGATTTTGGGTGGTAATGATACCACAAATCACCCTCTCCCTCAATCAAGGAAGCTGTTTTGTGGTTTTTGATATGAAAGATGCATATTTTCACATAGACATCCATCCAGCCCACCGCAAATTTCTCTTCCTTCTGCTTCCTTCTCTGTAGCCTTCTGCTACACCACCCTATCAAGATTCCAATCCCAGCCCCCATGCCTACTGTTTAAGGCTCAATGCCTAGGTGTCAGAGGAAACTGCGGGAGTGTCAACCTGCACAGACACATAAGACTTTAGACACAACACATGGGCAATGTGAGATGTGCACACAGGATGACGGACACTGCTTTCAACAGTTCCAACTCTGGTGCATGGTGCATATGCACATCCACAGTGGAATCCAGATAGGAACCACACATCTCAAAGAATCATCAGTTACGATAAGTAACCTCCCCTTAAGGGTTCAGTTTTCATCTCTTATCCAGATATTCATGGCAAAGGCATACATTAAAGAGGCTAATAGCCTTCATTCGGAATTATAGCTTCAATATGGTAATGGTATCTTCCAAGAATCAAAGTAGGATAAAAATGCACCTGTGTTGAAAATCAACAAAGAATAGTAGTGTGGTGTGACCAAAGATGAAGTTCCTAGTTCTCTACACAAGGGGGTGAAATCCTGACCTCATCAAAGTCAGTGGCTAAACTCTCATCAACGTCAGTGGGGACAGATTTTTCACCCCAATTATTTGCATACAGATAGCTGAAACTGGGACACATCTCATGAATGCTACACATTTTGATGGGGGAGGTAATATATTTTATTGGACCAACTTCTCTATGGTTTGTCTCTCTCACCAACAGAAGTTGGTCCAATAAACGATACTACCTTGTCTATCTAACATCCTAGGCTATGTTTACACTAGCAATTTAGGTCAACTTAAGGAGGCTTAAGTTGACCTAAATTACTCCCTGTCTACACCAGACTTTCATTAAGTTGACTTGAGAAATTCCTTAAGTCGACTTAATGAAAGCTTAAGTCGACTTAATAAGAACCACACATTAGGTCAACTTAAGCCTTAAATTGACTCCTTAAGTCAACTTAAGGACAATGTGGATGTGGAGTAACCCTTAAGTCAACTTTATTATGCTGGGCAGGAGGCATTCTTATCAGTGTTGTTATGCATCCAACACGGATGTCTGTTTGGCTGCGTGCGTGAGTCTCTGTATGTGTATTCCCTCAGGATTACCCCTGGCTCAGATCTCTAAATGGAGACTCCATTAGCCCAGTGATCTGGAGTCTGGCTTGGCTCTGTATGCAGGGACTGAGTTAGCCTGCTGATCCTAAGCCGAGGTGTTCGTTTGGTTAATGCTTTGGGTTACCTTTGGCTCAAATCTCTAGTGAGAACTTAGTGACCTCAGTGATTTGGAGCCTAGGCGTACCCTGTATGCAAGAGGTAAACGGAGGTAACACTCACAATTGAAGAGACCAGTACAGCCATAGATCTTTGTAGAAACGAAGGTGGGCTTTATTGAAACATAGCGCAATGGCAAGCAATCTCAACAGATGTATGACAGCGTTTGTGCTCTCACTGCAATGGAACAGCTCAACGGATGGCAGGACTCTCCATCACCCCCTGCCGCTGCATGAAATCTGGGCTCCCAGGCTCCTACTTTTATACCCTTCTTGGACCTACTGACTTGGCCCCTTTGGAATCTGAGTTCACCTTGATTGGTCCACATACCCATTTTTTTTGATACTACCCATTATTTTGATAGATCCACACATCACTAAATATCTTCATTCATCAAGGTGTCATTCTGCAGTTTATTTAATTACTTCCTATTTTCTTGGTGGTAGGCCAACCTGACAGTTGCTACTGTTTTAGGTACTTTTCCACTCTTACTGTAGCTGTAGCAGCTTACTTCTTGCCAATTTCTGTGATGTCAGGCTTTTTTAGCCTGATTCCTGCCAACTTGACCATTTATCCAACTCATACCTACTGTTTTGATTTGTTTTGGTAGGCCTTAGGCCTCATTTCAGACCATTTCTGCTTGTCTTTTCTATTTTAACCTTTTACCTTTTCCCACACCTGGGACCAACATGGTTAAAGCAACACTACATACATATTTTAATGCACTGTCTGGAAGAAACAACGAACAAGAGTTTTCTTGCAGAAGAACCCAATATGAAACTTGTAACTTAGGTGTGATTTGAACACATCAAACCTAATGAAACCAAACAACCTTATGAAAAGTCCAGCACGGAAAACTACTATGTGGACTTGTAACACTCACTGAGAGACTCTGGTGCTAAGTCAGTGAATGATTACACTTGCTTTTTGACTTGCAATTACATAACATAGCTAAGTATTTTTAATTTATTAAAACAAACAAGGAGTTCTGTGGCACTTTTAAAGGTTAACAAATGTATTTATTGCATGAGCTTTCATGGGAGAAAATCCCACTTTGTCAGATGCTTTGAAGATGGGGAGCTTACAGAATGGGAGGAAATTAATTTTAAAATTTAATTTTTAATTTCCTTCCATTCTGTAAGTTCCCCCATCTTCAAAGCATCTGATGAAGTGGGATTTTCTCCCATGAAAGTGCCTGCAATTTATAAATAATTTTTTTTAGTCTTTAAAAGGGTCACAGGACTGCCTTGTTTGTTTTGCTGAACTAGACTAACACGGCTACCCTGTTGGAACTTGTCAACATGTAAGGCATTTAATTTATGAAGTAATCTAAGTATCCTCCAGTCCAAGTTATTAACTTAACAGTATAGTAAACATTCTCTTCTGAGATGCAAGACTGCCTAGTAGTTATTATTGGAGAAATATAAGCTATTAATTTTATTTAATTCTTTCAGGTATCTGTATGTGCATGTTATATTCTGTTTGTGACTGAGGATAGCCGTGTAGGTTTGGGCATGCCATATAGACAAAAAGCCAGTCTGGGATAATGCCTTTCATTTCATTTGGAGACAGCCCCCATGTCATAAAACATTTAAATCCTAAAAGCACAATTCTAAAGGGGTAGCCGTGTTAGTCTATTGTAGAAAGACAAAAGAGTCTTGTGGCACTTTTAAAGACTAACAGATTTATTAATCGCATGAGCTTTCGTGGGAGAAAATCCCACTTCGTCAGACGCGATTAATAAATCTGTTAGTCTTTAAAAGTGCCACAAGACTCTTTTGTCTTAAAAGCACAATGTTGTAGTTAGAGAGGATCACAAACTGTGAGCCCAGTTCTGTAACCTTTGATCACATAAATAGTCTCACTTCCTTCAATGGGACTTGTTAACTAAATAAGTATCATCAAAGTAATAAAGGTTTCAGGATCAGGCCCCAGTACCCAGAATCACCCCTGAATTTTTGGAAAGCTCAGATGTGAACCTGGACTTTGTGGCTTTAATTGCAAGCAATAAATACATATATGATTATGCTGGGCTGTGTTAAGTCAGGCACAGAAATACCCTTGAAACCCATTCTAAATCACTTGACAGACTCATATGGGATATAAAAGCCCGTTTGGTATAAACCCATGTATTTCCATGGGCAAAGTTAAGATACTTTATTTTCAAGGGGCATTGAAGAGCAGGAAGTAGTTCTGGGAATAAATAATTTTTGGTGTCTGAATCCTCCGAATACTCCCATGATGCAGGCAGGTATTATTATCCCCATTGTATAAACCAGCTTCATGAGGCACAGAGACGTTTATGTGCTTATCCAAGGCCACACACCAAATCACTGAGAAAGGCTGGAATGGAACTCAAGAGTTCCATTTTACTTTAACCTTTAGATGTATTGCCTTCCCTTCGCTGCAAGCTGGCATTAGGGGAAGAGGTGTAAATGATTTATTCATAGTCAACATGCTTTTTAGATATTAGGTTGAGTGAGCTGTTTCTGAGAATATTTCATGTCACTGTGAATGGTCTCTTAGAGACAGATCATGCTTCTCTTGCAGCCCTGATCCACTTTTATGTAATATTGTGAGCTTTTGGACATAAGTTATTGTACCTTGTGAGCTTGCATTGTGTCACAATAATCACGACACATTTTTTGGTTGCTATCACCATTCTACAAAGAAATGTTCTCCACTGACAAGTCAAAATTAGATCCTGTGAAAGAAAAGTTCTTCTTCTTCTTCTTCTTCTTCTTCTTCTAAATGAATTATGAATTAATAAAGCTCATTTCTGATGTGTTAGTCCAAGAATGTAATATTAGAGAAAAAAGTAAATCATAACATCTCACTAAGAGAACTAAAGTTAGGAGTAAGTGTAGTAGGTAAGACATTAACGTAGACGAGAGCTGTAAGCAAATAGAGTTTTATTATGGGATAACTCAGTGTAACACTTTTGCAATGTATGATCATGTGACAATGGGAGAGCAGTAGGAACTTTAAAGTAGCAATTGTCCCTTCCTAAGCTGGCCAAGATCCAGCACAAACATATGGCAAGTTCAAAGGGGTAGCATATGGCAGTGAGGGTTATATTTTTAGCCAAAATGTTTGATGAACCCACTTATGAGTGTTACTTGCTAAAATAGCCTGTAACTTATGCTGCTCATTCTCCTTCCCCTTCTGTGATGGCTCTTGTCAACTTTCAGTTTTACTTAGACACAAATTACACAGACAATTTAAAAGATGTACCCTTGGGTTAAGAAAAATTATTACATAAATTCCTTGCATGAGCATGATAAATGAGAATGTTAAGTTGAAATACTAATTGTAACATGATATCCCATGAATCTTTCTGGTACTTTGCAAACATTCAGAGTTCATTCTGCTTTTACTCATGCTAGCATAAACCAGGAGTAACCCTACTGAATTTCTTAATGCAAAGCTCTTCTTGTTGATGGGGGGTCTAGTTTTCAACCCCGAGAAGAACTACTCTGGAGTGTGTTTAACCCCTGGTTAGTGGTATATTATGTGAACTCACAGTTAGGCAGCAAAATTTAATGTGCTGTCTACTCTGCTTCAGATAAACCTCAATATAAGGCAATATCTTTCAGCAACATAAGGAGTAACACCACCAGCGTTTTGGTAGATAGCGTTTTGGATGAGAGTCAGGCCTGCATTACATGGAATCAAGTATCACCCATATGTAAGCAGCTGAGGGTACATCAACATTTGAACTTTGAGGTGTAATGCTCAGCTCACATAGAGGAATCCTCACTAGACAGAGTACCACAGGTGTAGCCAGAATAGCAGAGGTATCTGAGTATATATTCAAGGGGATAGTCTGAGCTAATATGTATAGGTGATAGTGCAAGCAGATCCAATTTGGGTTTGTCTACATGAGCTAGAAATCACTTACAGGGTTGGAAAACTAATCACTTACAAGGTTGGAAAACTAAAACCCAGCAACAACAAAGGCTTTGCATTAGGAAATTGTAAAACCTTCAGTGTTTAAATCTCCAAATCTATGTCTTTCTCTGGGTACATTTTGTTTCATTCATAACCAGAAGCAGGGCTGGCCCGACCATATACACGACCTAGGCAGTTGCCTAGGGCACCAGGCTATCAGGGGCGTCAAGTTAGATGGAAATGAATTTTTTTCTGTATTTAAAAAATATATATGTTATCATTTTTCCTCTATATTGAATATAGGGGAGAGGAACCAAAGTCATAGTTCACCCAGGGCCCAAAACCCTCAGGCCAGCCCTGTCCAGGAGTGATGCTATGTAATGGAGGCCCAAACTTTTACCTTTTTATGTCTGATTGTAAGAGAATAAAGCAAACAGAACAGGATGCTAATCCAATTCCAAAGGGGTAGCCGTCTTAGTCTATTGTAGAAAGACAACAGAGTCCTGTGGCACTTTTAAAGACTAACAGATTTATTTATCGCATGAGCTTTCGTGGGAGAAAATCCCACTTCGTCAGACAGACAAAAACGAGTGGCCTCAAAAATGTGACTGCTTTGTATCTCAGTTCAAAATGTTTCTTCTTGTGCCAGAACCTGCATATTTCACAAACACCAGGCAGGATTGTTTGAAGGCCATGGAGGTGGTCTTTGTGATCGGTCACACACGATGTAGAATTGAAGAAGTTATGTGCCATGGTGATTTGATTCCCTGCCTTTTCCAGACACACAACACCACAGCTTATTGGTAAATAATTACAAACTCCCATTTACAATATCTAATACCATTGCAATCCATTACGGAAAAAATAGCTTAGCTTCGCCTTTCTTTGAGTTTCAACTAGCTCTTGCCAAATTGACATTTCTTAACCTGAGCTTGTTTTCCAGGTGACCAGTTCACTTTCTCAATGTCTTACAGTCATTATTGTCGGTTAGAAGGGGGACATGTAAAATTCTTCAGGCCACAGCCTCCATTTTTCAGTTTTATTCTTTGTCTTTCTAGCCATAGCAATTACAATAACCTGGCTCACACCTACCCTTTCATTAATATCCCATTCATTCGCATGATTCAAGTTCAGAATTGTTTGCTAAGTCACATTCACAGCTTCATGAGTCCAAGAACTCTAATGCAAAGTTATCAGATTTTAGCACACTTGGATTTGATTTTAAGCATAAATTTGGCCTTGTTTCCAGAGGTCTGAGCAGTGTGAAAAAACTGATGTGAAATGGGAACTGTAACTGTTTGGCACCTCTGAAAATCAGACTGTGTTCCTAGCAGTAACATGATGGATTAAATTAAAGGTATTACTCCCTGTTTACACTGGTGTAACTGAGAACAGAATTTGGCCCATTATGTATAACTTTTTCACTAGAGTTGTTGAGAGACACACTCTTTACTAGTATAAACTTACACCAGTGGTGAAGTTGCTTGCCAGAGCCAAATTTATAAAACGTCCTAATTCTCATTTAAGTACCTAAATAACAGCTGAGTTTCAAAAGTGTTCAGCACCCAGCTGCTTGGATTGTCCACTTGTACATGCTATTTATTTACCTAGTTTACAGTAGCACCTAGAAGCTAAGTTTGCTAGGCACTGTACAGGCATATAACAAAGAGACAGCCCCTGCCCCAAACAGTAGTAGTGTAAGCGATAGTTAAATAGATTTTCAAATGTGCTGAAATCTTTTGAAGATATGGCCCCAAGAGTGGATGCTGAATCGTTTTGTAAATGTGGCTCTTACGGTTTTTAACCATTTACTATTGCTAACATGGTGCTAAATCCTGTTCTAGATTACAGTTGTACAACCTCATTAAACACATTGGTTTTTCCCAGATATGACCTGGGGAAAAATTTGACTGGTAGCTTTTAAAGCATTTTGACTGGGGATCCTTCAGGTGCTTTGTAAATGTACAACGGGATTATTATAAGGAAACAAAAACCACTAAGCAGAAGGTATTGCACAAACAATGGAACTGGAGGCATCTTGACATTAATGGCTGCCTGCCCAGGCGATCTCTCTCTCTCAACCTTAAAAGTAAACTGTCTTCATTTGCCTTTGGGGCCCTTTGTTCTCAGAAGCAATAATTGAGTTATAGGCTTATTTTTCCATACACTTCTCTTTGTTGTCTGCTTATTAATTCAGAGAAATGCCTGGAAGCAAGCTGGTGAAGCGAGGTAGATTTGAATGTGAGAAATTGTCACAGAGGAGGAAAAGAAATAACCTTTTTTTTCCTTCCCCTGCCACCAGGCTGTTTAACTTGCAATAAATTGTCAAGAACTGTTAGTAAATTAGTATGCCACCTGGGATAGACTGTGAGATTATTGTGTGATTTCTGTTTACTTTTCTGGAATGGGCTGCAGTCTCAAATGAGTGCTTCTTGCAGGAAACTCACTTGAATAAATGACAAAAGACCATTTTTTCTGGCCATAGATTACGCCAACAGTTTTTAATTAACTTTTAATTACTTGAAAGAGGCTCTTCAGAACTCTTAATGTTTTTTTGTTTTATGACTCAGGCTTTCTGGCTTCTCTTCCAATCCAGGCTATACACAGCAGGTTGTGTTCTACTACAGTGGTTTTGAAGGTGGTCACAAAACTTTTTTTAAGAGTCTTACCTCAAAAACACTTGATGGCATACTTTTAATCGGTGGCTAATTGTAGTCTGGGGCTGTAGTGAATTAAAATATGAGGGGAGGACCAGGTGTGCTGGTGAGAGATACAGGAAAGGCATTTTTAAACATAAGAAAATAGTCTTTGAAGTTTCTAGCAGTGGTGATAATATCAACAAGTATAAAGAACAAAGAAGCAAAGTCTGGAATAACTTGAAGAGTGGAAAAAAAGTAATTTTAAGGTGCTCCAAAATAGAAATGGGCAGGTAATACTCAACCTAATTTCATATAGTGCCAGAAAATTAAGTTAATAGGGATAATTCATGTGTCCTGGGCCCAGGGCCAATTCCAAAAATGGTGCAAAGCCTAGGTAGCAGGGGACCAATAGACCTCGAGACCCCTTCCCATCAGGGACAGGGTGACATAGAGTGAAGATTATGCTCCAATAACATGTGGTGAGGAGTACAATCTAACAGATTGATAATCCCATAAATTTTGTTCACATATTGTGAGATTGTATGAACTGCTTTAGCAGGAAGACTAGGTTAATGCAATCTCTGAAAGTTATTAGCAACTTCCAAAAGCTTTTGGGAACAATACACATGAAATACATTATAGTGATAGGAATTCAAATTCTCTTCTCTGAAGCCAATCTTAGAAGAAATGCCCTAGGGGGAGAGACTCAGTGTGCATGGAATCGGGAAGACCCCTGATTTGTTTGAAAAGGGAATTGAATAGGTGGGGTGTTGAAAGATTATTCTTACCAGAGCCCGTGTGAGAACTGGGATGAACTTTGGTAAGCTGATTAGATGCATGTAGGTTTTTTGATTGGTTTCAATGTTTTCTCTGTAATACTTTTTACCATAAGAATAAAGTAGACTTTACTAGAAAACTCTGTAAACTTTTATTTGTAGCAATCACTCTATCAGTTTCTGAAGATAAATCAAGTAAGTTTGTTTTGGCAGACTGTCTTTGCTAGGAAATATGGAGTGAAGACAGGGAACTATACAGTCTGGAACAGTGCTTTTTTTGTGTGCTTAAAACAAAAAAAAGGTGCCGGTACTCATATCTTGATAGTTAATTTGAAAAATGCCTCTCCCACCCCACTTTTTCCTATGCCACCGCTCTTCTTCCAGTGGCATGCTCCTATCCCCGTCTGACCCCCCCTCCCCCCCTGGGCAGCAGGGCCTGCAAAGGACAGGAACCCCACGCTCCTTTTCCCTGCTGACCCCATTACCACCACCCAGCTGGGCAGCGGGGACAGCAAAAAAAGGTGCTGGTATTCCGTACCCCTGCGTACCATCACAAAAAAAGCACTGGTCTGGAAATACTGCAGATAGATCTCCATCCCAGAGAGGTAAGCGCTGGGGAGCTGGAAATCTGAGAGGGGGAGCCCTTGCTGGGCAGCTGAAGTAAGGTAGAGATGGAGTTGCCTTTCATGAACTGTGACACAAACTACTTTTGTCCTAGTTTAAAACTCTCTCTGTCTTTTTATACCACGTTCATACTGTAGCTATCTGAGCACCTTTCAGTAGTGCATTAAATCCTGCATCTTGGCAAGGTGTTAAACTAAATGACCCTTACGGTCCCTTCTAACTCTGTGGTTTTGTGATTAAGCACAGTGATTAGCATCTGCCATGTGTTTGTTCCTTCAGCCTCTCCCAAGGGGAGAAGTGCATTTGATGGAGTGGTTTGTTCCAGAAGGTTTATTATGTGTGC
This sequence comes from Pelusios castaneus, assembly GCA_007922175.1. Classification (NCBI taxonomy): domain Eukaryota; kingdom Metazoa; phylum Chordata; order Testudines; family Pelomedusidae; genus Pelusios; species Pelusios castaneus. The sequence goes on from ML685851.1 coordinate 7,714,285, forward strand.
GTGCACACATACACATGTGCAGAGATAGCTGTTTGGGTTACAGAATGGAAGTTCAAAGAAATAAGCCTTGGATTTACAGCAAAAGTTTGGGAAGCTTGTGAAGGTCCTTTTTCTGCTGTAGTTCATTCCACAGTCTCAGATTGGCCCTTGAGAAAGCGCATTCTCCTTCACACACTAACTTTACTGTACTATAGGTGCCAATGGAATGGAGTTATCAACCACATTCGCCATCCTGGAACTTTAATTAACCTTTCAGACATTTTAGGCCCAGGCAATTGCATGCCTCAAAGATGAGGACTGAGCCCTTCAATATGATTGCGAGTAGTCTATGAGAAGCTAATGTAGGGAGCTGAGAACAGGTTTGATGTATTCATGATATCCTGTGTTACTGGAGGGAAACACTCTCATGTTCTATATCAGTTGTAGTTTCCTAAGGGCTGAAAACTTCCTGCCCAGATATATTACATTCCTGTAGTCCAACTGAGAGATGACAAAAGACATGAATAACTGAGGCTAGATAATTGCTTTACAGGATGGGAGGGAGTCCTGTAGCCAACCTGAGATGTTTACTAGTGACTGTCTCTTTGTGAGAGCTTGGTGTGAGAAATCCAGGAGCATCCCTAAGCTGTTGACTGAATTGACCAATTGTTCATGAGTGCCTTCAACAAAAGGAGACTTCCTTGTGACTGCAAACTCTTCAGAAAATTTTCTTCTGACTACAGGCAGGGCTGGCCCGACCATATACACCAACTAGGCGGTCGCCTAAGGCACCAGGCTGCAAGGGGTGCCAAATTAGACAGAAGTGAATTTTTTTCTCTAATATGTTATCATTTTTCTTTATATTGAAGGGAGAAGGCGGGGTGCACCGAAATCATAGTTCACTTAGGGCACCAAAAACATTGGGCTGGCTCTGACTACAGGGTTACCTCTGTTTTGGTTGGGTTCAATTTCAGTCAGCTGTTCTTCGTCCTTGAGCTGATCTCATCCAAATGCTGGCAGTGGTACGTGTTCATATGCGTTGACACTCATTGGGTGTCCCCCTCCTGGAAGGACTCAGACAATTTTAGCACATTACCCTGTCCCTCTCACCGCTATTAGGTGACACAGCAGTACTTTATGATACCAGGATGACCAAACAATACAAAAAGTAAATTTTGTCACAAGTGTGATGCTCTTGAGGTGTTGGCTCCTTCTGACTTAATGTGCTTGGAATGTGTGGGTGTGACTGCACGCTTCCCAGTTTATGGCTGCCTCTGGTGCTTTTTGCCTTTGCTTAGCTCAAGTACAAGGCCTCAGCAAGTCAAGCTGATTCTTTGATTTGCTACCACTGTAGCTAGCTAGTGATACAATATATATATAAAAAATCATAGGCCTTATAGGCAGGCCTAAGTGTCTATAGTCTAACAGTGATTAATAAGCTTTTGATGCACATTTAATTTTAGATTGTATAAAACTGCACAAGGGAGAACAAAAACTAAAGTCCATGGGGCTGCGTCTACACTTGTAAATTAAGTCGACTTAATTTACCCTGCATCTACGCTACAGTTTCCTTAAGTCGACTTAAGCAGCTTGCATAACACAGGTCATGCAATAGTGCCAGAGCTGATCTGCAGCCACTATTGTACCCTTGAGGCTCCAGGAGTTTCCCGTGACTTCCACAGCCCAACCACAAGACAAGGGCGTTGGGGATGTGCAGGGAGCCACATAGACCAGGGCTGTAATTCAGAGGAGTCATAGACTTCCTCTGTGGAGTCTCCAGATCTTGTTCCGCAGCCCCCAGCTCTGCACAGTGGAACAGTGCTAAGACTCTCCTCAGTGATAGAGGAGAGGGTAGACTTTTCAGTATAATAGAGTTAGGGGCCAAATCCAGTCTGCCCATAGAATTGCTTCCCACGTTGGGCTGTGCAGAAGAACCTCTTCTAAGGTTTTGAGGCAGAAAACTTTCAAAGAGAATATGAGTAAAAATTGGGAGTTGTTGCTGCAGAAAAGAAATACAAAGGGAGAAATCCAGAGGGGGGAGACAGAAAAAGAAAAGAGAGAGCAATCAACAAAGGAGAACGGGAAATGAAGAGAAACAGACAGAAATAGTTGTGGCCCCAAAAGTGAGTATATATTCATACTCAATGCAGCAATAAGGTGCTGAAAATATATATTTATAAATTTTAGCACATACCTCTATTGAAGTCAATGTAGCTTTATCACATTACAGTAGATGAGGATATGGTCCTTATTTAATAAATAAAAGTCATATTATGGCCTTTTTCCTTGTGCAAACCTCCCATTTGGATCAGTGAGAGATCTGCTGAAGTTTGAGGGGGTATGTGATCCTAAATTTAAATTTATTCCTAATTTCAAAGATAAAGGATGTTCCAGTGGTTAGAGAGATTACCTCCAATTTAGGAGACTTGAGGTCCAGTCTCTGCTCCTCCACAAACTTCCTGTGTGACTTTGAGCAGGTAAAGCTGTGACTCAGTTCCCTATATGTAAAATGGGAATAATACCACAGTCCGACCTCACAGGGTTGTTGTGTTGCACATTAATGATTATGAGTGCTCAGGTGTTATTTTAATGGTGATAAGCAATTTAGCTAGAGAGAACATAGTTTTACAATGGAACTGAACTCTGGCATAGAGAGACATTTGCCATGCTATGAGGCACTCTAGGAACAAAGGAGGTTTGCCAGATAGAAGTCTTGGACCTGAGGCGTGCTTGGTGAATGCTTTGGAGTACCTGATGCCTGTCAGGAATCACTTAATGCTGTTGTTGGTCTGATGGAAAAAAACAGTTGCTAAGAGTGGGCTGAGCTCTACCTGCATCTGAGAAATGAGAACATGTCAATCTGAAAACAAAAGGAGAGAGAAAAACTGTAAAATTAAATCTTGCAAATTAATATTGAGAGGTAAATTTCTGACGGAATACCTGGCCGATATCCAACATGGGAACAGTGCTGGGGCACAACAGCAAATCACTATATGAGGTGGCTTATTTTTATCCTTTGACTAACATAGGCTTTTATAAGCCTTCTTGTTTGAAGGGTATGAATCCTAATTATTATTTATTTCCATACAAGCAACAGTTGCTTGTCTTCATTTAGTTTTTCAGTAAGAGAATTGGTCAGGCTGGGGTATGGCATGAAAACATTCTGGGGGTGCCCCTTGCCACATATTGTTCTGTCATTGTGTGTTAGCACTTATCTGTATCTGTTTTAGTACTTACACTGCCTCAATAGCCTGAGGCTATGTTGACACTTGAAAAGTTAGGTCGACTTTAAAGAAGTCTGACATCTGACAAAGTGGGTTATAGCCCACAAAAGCTTATGCCGAAGAAAATCTGTTAGTCTACAAGGTGCCACAGGACTCTCGTTGTTTTAACGTTTTAAGTCGATTTAATAAGCTCCACCAAGGCGCTAATCCCCATCTCCACTGCCTTAAGTCTACTTAATAAAGTTGATTTAAGCCCTAATTCGAATTAAAACAAGGTGTTATTAATTAGAACTAATTTTTCCTTATTTTGACTTAAGGAGCAGCTTAAGTCGACTTAAGGAAAGACCAGTGTATACACGGAGTATTTTAAGTCTACTTAATTTGTAAGTGTAGATGCACCCTGAGTGCCTTGAAAGCATTAATTAAGTCATTCTCCTGTAGGCTGAACACCTGTCCCAAAATGGGCACTGCAGTCACAAAATCAGAGTTCAAGTCCTGGTCCCAGGCTGAATGACTTCAGGACAGCATTTGTCCCAGATTCCCAGGGGCAGAATTCTGCAACTACCGGAAGCTCAGGGGTAGCACCAGCCTTTTTCTGGTGGGGCAAGGGTATGAGGTGGGCCTTAGCTCGCCCTCACTATGGGTTCCCATTTCCCACTCCTCATCTTCCCCCAAGGCCCTGTTATCGGCCAGGCCAGAAGCCAGAGCTGGGCCATAGGAAGTGCTGCCTAGGGAGTGAAGGTCATTATGGAGAGTCAGAAACTCCTGTGAGAGAAGCAGAGGGCAGGACCAAAATTTTTCTGTAATTTCAAAATAAAATTCCTTTTTTAAAAAAACAAAATTTGTTTCTTGTTTTCCCACTTGCTATTTTTTTAAATTAAAATGGATCTAAAGTAAGAAATCATATCTAAAGTATTGTGTTTGGGAGGCAGAAATACAGCCCTTAGCTGTGACGGAATATATATTTCAAACAGAGAGGCCTACCTGTCAATAACCTAGCAGTTTGGCTATGTCTACACTTGTAAATTTAGGTCGACTTTAGCTAAGTCGACTTAACTAAGTCGACTTAGTTAAGTCGACTTAGAATGTCTACACCTAAATTTTACGTCGACTTAGGGGGGAACTTACAAAGTCGACCTAGAACGTCCACACTGGACACCTAGGTCGACTTCTAGGGACTAGGGGGACCTTGGGCAGATCCACAGTGGCAGGGGGGCACCCCTTGCCCAGTGCCAGGAGGCTCAGCCTTTGCCCCATTGTACCTGGCAAAGAGGGACAGTGACCCTGGCAGGTCATAGGGGCAGGGTGGCTCTGCCAGATTCTCCCTGTGCCATCCCCCTGGCAGGGAGGGCAGCGGGGGAGTCCTGGAGAGCTCTAAGTCGACTCTAAGTCAGCTTAGAGCTACTCCAGGTCTACACTGGCTTAAGTCGACTTTAGAGAGTCGACTTAAGCCTAAAGTCGAATTAAAAGGAAGTTTAATAAAGTCGACTTAATTTTCATTGTCGACTTTATTTTCTTTAAGTCGACTTAAGCAGCTTGCTTAAGTCAACTTAAGGAAAGTGTAGTGTAGACGCAGAGTAAATTAAGTCTACTTAATTTACAAGTATAGGCGCACCCTTTGGGCCTTCACTGGGAGGCAATACATGCAGGTTCAAGTCCCTGCTCTGTGTAATTCAGAGTAAGGACTTTGAACCTGGGTCCCCCACATCCCAAGTGAATGGGACTGTGAACATTTAATAATACAAACTAAAACATCTCCAAAAGGCAAATTCTGTCTCTTTCGCTCTTCCCCACCTTGCCCTTGAGAACCCCTCCCCCCAACTAAACCTTCGTTGACACGGATACATTTACACAGTGCTTTTTTCTGTAAAAAAAAGGTGCCGGTACTCAGTACCCCTGAGTACCATCACAAAAAAAGCCCTGCATTTACATGAAACATTTATGTTTTGAGGAAACAACCCTTTTTGTTGAGAAAATTGACAAATCTTTTTTGCAACCAGCTCTAATCAATACTGCCTTAACTGAACTCGGAGAGACTCAGAACAATGAGTTATCCTGGCAGGTTTGTAGATTTTCTAAAAAGCCCTCCTTGATAAAAAGTAGGCATTTCAGAGTGGCTCAGTACTGACTGCTTATCTAAAAGATGTGCTCTAGGAATTATTCTGGAGAAGTTCTATGGCCTGTGTCAGATGGGAGGTCAGACTACATGATCAAAGGAGTCTTTTCTGGCCTTGCAGTCTATGAAACTATGAAAGGTTTGCTGTCTATATTTCAGCTAGAATCAGACATATCAGCATTGAATGCTGTTAAACGTAAAAGCTCTATTCTTCAGTGAAATCTTTTCTTTATTAATGAAATTCAGCCTGATGGGACCCAAAATTACTTTAAAAGACATTTCCTTTCTGGTCTTCAAGGGCTTTTTTTCCAGTCCATTTGGACTGGATACCAAAGATAAGGAAAATATTTCACTAGAAAGAGCTTTTATAATTAAGCTTTGTAACCTACATAAGTGAGATGTAGCTTAATTCAAGTGGAAATTAACAATTAGATTTATAATTATATTTTCAAGGCATGCTTTTGATGCCCCTATAAACCACACAATTAGCTGTGTAATACATAATGCAGGCTTAAGGCAGCTCTTTCCTTATGGTGTGTATATTATCCTATATTTTAGAAGAGAAGGGCTGTGTAATCATTTGCAAGATATAAAAATAGACCATCATATAGGTTCCTATGGAATAGTACTTAATGAGATGTTCTCAAAACCCCAGTCAGGTTTCTATCCAGTTCCACCTACCTTTTCTCGACTGTTCTGTATGTTTCAGGAGAAAGCTGGTCTGAGAATCCAAATATGTGAGCAACTAAATATTTGAGTCTCCTAGTAGATGAGACTGTCTTTTCCTGTGTAATAGTGACCACATAGGTGGCGGGGGTGGGCAAGAAGAAAGGGCATCTCTAACAGAAATACATGTACACTTAGGGCACATCACAAAACGCAAATGATTATCAAACATAAAATGCATTAGATTTTCTCAAGCAGCATTTCCTGGAGACTGGCAAGGAGAAGAGCAGAATCTCCTGAAACTCAGTCCAGGATATTTCAATGAGAGTTAATTGTATTCTGCAAAAATGGAGTGACAGTATTATCCCCAACTGAGTGAGCAAAAACAATTGGTTTCCCAGCATAAAAAGAAGGAGACCTGCTTCAATACCCATATGCTAAATATTTAACCATGGAAACTGCCTTTCTTTCCTTCCTGTCTTTTCTCTCTTCATTGTATGTTAAACTAATAACTACTATTCCTGTAATTCCCCTTAGAGTCTAGAGCTGTCTTTGCTGCCGATAGATGTAAGGCCAGCAAGTGGTGTGTGTTTGTTGTGTCCCTTCCTTAGATTAGATGAAGGCACATGTGCGGTCCTTTGTTGTGCATGCAGTATCCTGCTTGGAAACCACTCTTGTTGTGCTTTATGGCTATGTCTGCACTGGCAAATTAATTCGAATTAAGGAAGTTTAATTCGAACTAACTTAAACCATGGCTACGCGAGGCTTTCATTAGTTCAAATTAAGGGCTTTCTTAATTCGAACTAATAAATTCGCTTATACTTTTCGAAGTAAGGGTTAATTTGAACTAGTTAGTTCAAATTAACCCAGTGTGGCCATGTTAGTTTGAACTAAGCGCTTAGTTCAAACTAACCGGCCCATTGAGCTCAATGCAATTGACTAATTCGAACTAAGCAAGTGCCATGCTAGTTCGAATTAAGTTAATCAAACTAACTAAAATTAGTTCGAATTAGTTAGTTCAAATTAACTAATTCGAACTAACTTTGGTAAGTGTAGACATAGGATCTCCTTGGGCAGAAAATATATACATATTTACTTGGTGGGGGAGGGGAGGTCTGTAAAGAAACTTCTTAAATTATAATAATACATAAAACTCCCAAACTTAAATGATCAGTGTCTGTCTGCTCCATCTGGAAAATCATAACTTATGTGGTGATATTAGGTCTTCCTCAGTTTTTCTTTTCAAATATAGAAAGAGAAATTTGGCCGTTTCCATTCTGCAATTTAATTTGAATTGTTTTTGCCAGTATTGCACAATATCCGTATTGTATAGGAAGTATAAAACCTGGCTGTAGAACAATCCCCCACGGTGACAGGAATTGGTAGAACTGCCATTACTAATTGAACTGTTGATTTAGTATAAACCTGGAAAGACTATTCAATTTAGTTCTTGCTTTTTAAAGGAAACCAGCTGAGATAGTATGTATATTTTACCCCGCATAACAGGGTGATTTAAGATTTTGCAGTTTTTAGATACATAAGTTAGACAACCAACACACTAATTAGTCCCTTCGTTCACACAGGTTGCAATAACCATCCCAGTGTTTGACCTTGAAGAGAACCAAAGAACTTCTCTCTTTTTCTTCTACCCGTTTACATTGCAGTGCCTCAGGGAAACATAACATGGTGGTGTGGAAACATGCAAGTTTAGTCTGACACTGAGAGCCACGTAAAATAAAGTTAGTTATCTTAATACATATTTAGATTCCAGTGGTGTAGCTAGGATGGCTCGAGTCAGCTGACTAGGACTTGGGATGCAAAGCTATAAAATTGCAGTATAGACATTTGGGCTTGAGAAGGAACCCGAGCCCTGAGACCTCGTGTGTGGGGAACGTCCTGGAGGCCAGGCTTCAGTCCCACAGCTCAGGCGCCAGTCCTAGTCAAACTCATAGTCCAGCTTATACAGGCCAGCTCCAGGTGTTGTACTGCAATAAAGACATACTATAAGCCCCCAAAACACTTAAAGATGTGCTTAAAATTAAGCATGTGCCTGCATGCTCTGCTGGGTTGACTCGGTGTGCCCACTTAGATTTTCTTTTTCTCTCCTGCACACTTCATGTGTTACTATTGCAGTTGATTACCAGTTCATTTTAACATCTTGAACCCTGTAAGGTTCATTGCACGTTAAAAGTGTCTAGCACACTGTTGGTACTACATAATCAATAACAAATAGCACAGCAAGTGCCACATTCAGAATGATTAACTGAAGTGCTATACATGGTTTTCAATAGCCCTACAAACAGTTTAAAATGGCCTCTGATTTTTGTCTTGATTTTATATTATCATCCAGTAGATTTATCAGGAGCACTACTTAACATTCTCAGTATATACAAATGACATTCCCTATTCACAGTTCCCTTGGAAATTGGCTACTGTTCTGGAATGTATCTCCTGAGATTTATCTGCGATACTTAAAAATTTGCAAGCGGGCCTTCAAGAAAACAAACAAAAAAAAGAGCCCTATATGTCTGAAAATCAGAGCTGTAGAAAAAGCTATGAACACCTAAAGTCTAACAATAACCAGAGCGAGGACTAGGTATTCATATGAGTGTCTGTGGGCACTTACCAAGTTCAGTGAACAAACATGAGCCAGTTTTCTAACTCTTGTTAATGTGAAACAACTGATACAAATGCATTAATAACATGAGGACTTGTGAGAGGTGATTTAAGGAGAGCCATAGGGGAAAACCTACAAGATAAAGCTTGCACCTGCAAAGCATGTTATTCCTCTCTGTGCTTGGAATTATCTTGGGTTGATTGTTAAGATACTATTTTTCACCTGTATGGTAGCAAGAACCCCATAACTCATTTCAGCTATGCCACTCATGAGTTATCAGGTCTTTCATGCCAGCTGAGATAAAAATCATAACCCATGGCAGTCCATTTTGTGTGTTTTATGAATGCCCTCTGAGAAACAACATCTCATTTACAATTGGAACCTGGAGCTAGAGTAATTTCGGCATCAACTGAGCATATCTAATAACACATAAATAATGTAAATTGTAAAACCAACAAAAACAGAGAAGTTAGTTATTTATATTTGAAAAATATTGAAAATGCATCTGTGAGTGCTGATAAACTGTTAAACACCGTGCCAAATTCCATATTTTGTTACAAACAACAGCTAGTTCCAAAACTCAATGTTTATGGTGTGTGATGCACATTACTCTGCCTTTTTAAGATATTTCATCGCTAAGGGCTGGATCCTTAAGAATACTGTGCAATCTTGCCCAGCCCAAAAAGGCACTTAATTTGTCCATGTCCTATTAATGGAAATTAATTGACCTCAGCAGGACAGCTCCTGAGGTTAGAGTTAAGCATGTTCTTAAATGTTTTTCTAGATTGAAGCCAGAGAGCTCAGCACTTTGTAACTGCAGCCTCCAGCTTCAACGGGAATTCACCTTAATGGAACGTCTTCAGTAAGACTTGAAGATGCTGAGAACCTCACGGAATATTCAGCATCTTAGTAGGAAAGGTCTTATATGTTTAAAAAAGAAGTTGCTTTATTTATTTCATCCAGCAAAAGTAGACTGCAATATTTGGTTTATAACACAAAGAATATTAGTTTTAATTTTAAAATGTTTTAGGCTTTGTATATATAAAACTGCTGGCATCAAAAGCTCTCTCCCTATTATTTAGAACATAAGAAGAACATAAGAAAGGCCATACTGGGTCAGACCAGAGGTCCATCTAGCCCAGTATCTGTCTACCGACAGTGGCCAGTGCCCAGGTGCCCCAGAGGGAGTGAACCTAACAGGCAATGATCAAGTGATCACTCTCCTGCCATCCGTCTCCATCCTCTGATAAACAGAGGCTAGGGACACCATTCTTAACCCCTTTCTGGCTAATAGCCATTTATGGACTTAGCCACCATGAACTTATCCAGTTCCCTTTTAAATATTGTTATAGTCCCAGCCTTCACAACCTCCTCAGGTAAGGAGTTCCACAAGTTGACTGTGCGTTGTGTGAAGAAGAACTTCCTTTTATTTGTTTTGAACCTGCTACCTATCAGTTTCATTTGGTGACCCCTGGTTCTTGTATTATGGGAGTATTTAAACAACTTTTCCTTGTCCACTTTTTACATTTACCATTTACAGTAGAAAGCTCTATTATTGCAAGACTTTAGATCATTCCTCATGATCAGACCTCATACGACTTAACTCTTCTTTCTCTTGAGTACTCTGAGAGGGAATAGAGAATCAAAGCTGTAATTACAATTAAGAACAGTCGCTAAAGCAGTGGAGTAGACAGAGCAAAACTAACACACAAGGAAATATAGTTGTGCTTTGTTTGTTTGTTTGTTTGTTTGTTTGTTTGTTTGGGGATTTTTTTTTTAGGCAAGCTCATTAAGGTAAAATTTTATGCTGAGTTTTTAGATTGTTTGAATGGAGCAGTGTTTTGTTCTGAGAGGAGCCCTAGAGATGCATTCTCAAAGTATCTCAAACTATAGCGCAAGTGAAACATTTTTTACTGGCGTCCACTAAAACTGCCATCAGAAAAACCTCTCTGGTTCATTAAAAGTAGTAAAGAACAGTAGCTGTAGTAACAACATGTTGCATTAATGCATCTAGTAAATTTGAGTGCTGATCCCAGAAGGATTTAACATCCATGCCTCATGTTACGCACCGTGAGTAGTTCCATTGCACTGTGGAAGGCTACTCATGTTATCTGACTTTTTCTCTTAATCTTATGGCATCTGAATAAGCAACAATGACATCTAGGTGTCCATTCATCTCTTCATGTGCATACATAACTCACATTAACATTAATTAGAGTTATGCGAGTGTTTCAAGGAGAGACCTGTCATTTAAATTGCCAGACAAGTATGGGCTAGTGTCACTGTCTTGGAAGCAGCAAAAAAGCAGTAATATAAGTGAAAAGTCTAGCATAATTATTGCATACATAGTGAAAGATGTGTGCTGAAGGGTTTAGACTCAGGGAAAAGAATGTGAACAAGAAATATAGAAGCAAAATTCACTTGGTAGGGCTATTGCCTACTTGTTATCATCAACAAATAGCAGAAGATCAATTCAGCCCAAACAGACTATCTATATGTCATAGCACTCAGAAAAGTCACGGGGGTCACGTGATAGAATTCTATGTTTTTTCTGAAAAATAGTGGAGGATTCCAATGGGAATGATGAAAAGCTATTCAAAAGTTGTTAAAAGCTTAATTGAAGTTTAAAAGTGATTAAAAGCTATTCTGATTTCTGGGTCCAAAGCCATTCAAGCAAATAGCTATTCATTTTGAGCTAAAACCCTCAGAAATCACTCTTTGATTCAGCTCACCTGACAGTACATCTCAGTTATATTAATGCAGCAGTCACAAGATCATTTGCAAAAGGGAAGATCTGTTGGTACTTGTCCCACTTAAAAAGAAAAATAAAAAAACTTACAGAAAGTGCCTGATGAGTGTGCAATATATCATCTGGAATATCACCCGCAATAATCAGTTTACTAGTCATGGGGCACATGTGAATCTTTATGTACTAGTGGAACGGTGAGGTGGATTTCCTGTATGCTAGAGGAGGATGTGTGTCTGTAAAATATAATTGACTCAAACAATTGAAACATAGAATATAACATTCTTGAATAAAATATAAAATATCTCATTTCCTAAAAACCAGTAGATAGTACTTCTGTTCTTTTTGGGTCAGAGCATGAGGCACATCTCTTGTATATATGACCTGACTAAGGACTGTGGGCCAAATTGTTCCCTTCAACATTATCTATGAAGGCTGTAAAAAGCTCTTTCAAATACATTAACTCCTGTAGACATTTTGCCAGGAATAAGCTAGAGGATGGAGCTGGTAGCTAGGCCTTGCTAACCCAGCCTAACCCTCTGTGAATGGTTTGAGATTTTCCAGATTTCCCATCACATTTTAGGACAGTTGTTTGGAACAACAATTCCTGTGCATACCATGGATGATCAAATTTAGAATTTCCCTTTTGACTTTGACTCCCGGACATCTTTTATGCAGAATGCATAATCTCTCTGTTTTGTTATTGTCCACCTACCAAAGATCTAGCCAGGTGGACAGCTTTATAAGTGTAGGTTCAAGGGGATGAACAAAAGTCTGCTGGTCTTCATGGAAACTATAAAGAACTCTTTGTTTTAACACTATTTTTCCTAATTACCGTATACCCCTATGGCAATCAGTGTTTGACACATGATCCAAAACAGTAACCGCTTATCTTGAAAACAAATGAATGTTTACTATATAGATGACAGCTTTACTTTCTCTTGTGTGTGAGAGAGAATAGGCTTATTTTAATATCGTATTTCAGACTCTCAATATCTTATTATGTTCACCCAACTTTTTATTTAGGCATTCATTTTTTAGTGTAATGAGAGCAATCTGTGTGGTTTGTTTGGCGTTACTTTCTTTTTAAATAAAATGTAGCTGTAGTCATTAAAAGTGTTACAGGACTCCTTGTTTGTTTTGCTGAACTAGACTAACACGGTTCCCCCTTCGGAATTATGAGTTAGGTATCAGCAGACACTGTCTATAGTTACTTTCACAGTGGTTTATCCCAAACGTTACCGATTTGGGGATTACATTAGCAATCTGTGAGAAAGTTGATGAAACACAAAATGAAGCACATTATAGCTGCACTCAGTTTTAACTAAAGTGTGGCCCATATAGAATACTGGTCCTCATATGCAGTGATTCATCTTGATCAAGATGAGATGTGATTTTATGATATAGAACTCTTTTGAGACTATATTTGACCCATGAGCTGCACATTGGTCATTGCTGCTTTAATGTATTATAGTCCAATACATTTTACTTAATTGTTGTGTCTTTACAGGAAATCATAAAATGCTTTATTAAGAGTTTATTGACAACTACAGAAAAAAGAAAGATCTTAAGATGTGATGAGAATGAGAGGTGAAATATGAAAGATAATATTTATATTGCCCTTTCTGTTATACATTCCCAGAAAAATTGCATATTTCACACTCCCATGTAAATCATAAAATTAAACAACATAGAAAGTCCGTGAATCCGATGTTGGCTACAGGAGATGTCCTGATTGCTTCAATGGACTAGTTACATGAATAAGGCAAGCAGGATTTGGCCTCATATTGTTGAAATGTTTTGTTATAAACTGAGGAGAAGAATTAGTGTGTGATCCTAGGGGTGTGTACATGACGTCCCCTGATTCCGCTAAGTACTTAAGTCCATCTCTGCTCAGTAAAGCACTTCATGCTTTACTTTTAGCACATGAAAAATCCTATTGACTGTCTGTGTAGAAGTAAATGGGAATGCTCAAATATGTGGTTAAAATGTGTACTTACATATCCTATTGAATCTGGGCCCGTAAATAAGCTATTTACAAATTGTATGCCGAGGGATAGAGGCAATTAAATCTTACTCCAGCTGATGTATCTCTGCAAGTTTAACAGGGAGTCCAATTTTTTAAACAGTTTTTTTTAAACAGCTCCTCTACAGGAAGTAAAAATTATACCATTATGCTCAATAGACTTCCTCCCTGGGTGTATCGGTTGTCATTTCTGCTTCTGCTGAGAACGGCCATTCATTTCTGTTAGCACTGAAGACAGGGCCAGATAAAGATATGCAGAGGCTCTAAACTATGTCAAGATTCAGAGGCCCCATACCATAAAAAATAAAGAGAAAAAAGTGTATTACTTTATCACAGAAAGGGTAATGAAAAAATAAATGACAAACCATTATATTTGCATATATACATTAAAAGTGTCACAGGCAAAGATGTAATGAAAAACAACTAAATAAAACATACATCTTGCAAAAAGCCTTATTTGCATTATCAATTTCCATTAAGATAAATTTTCTTAGTTATCTCCAACATATTTAGAGGTCCCTCATACTTGGCTTGTGCCTAAATCTGGCACTGACTGCAGAGATGCCCCAGCTATGGCAGAGTGATCAAGATTCTCTGCTGGCTTGTACATCATAAACCGAATATTCTAATTGCTTTGATTGCAAAATTTGTATTGTTATTGATGTGTGAGCCAGAAAGAACCCAGTTGGACTTAGAAATTTGAAATTGGTCTAGCAGCTAGTAAAATCATCTTTTTATTTAGAAGATGAGTATGTTTGATCTGGAGACATAATACAAATGGAACATCACAACGCCATTTTCAAAAGCCACACTATGGCTATGTCTACACTAGAAAAGTTAAGTCGACTTTGTTAAGTCAACTTAATAAGGTCGACTTTAAGTCCACTTAAAGCTGACCTTATTAAGTCGACTTAACAAAGTCACTTAACTTTTTCTAGTGTAGACATAGCCTTTGTCGACCTTATTAAGTTGATTTAACACTTTAACTTGACTTAATAAGGTTGATTTAGGTGCTAATCCCCATCCATACTGGTTTAAGTCAACTTAAGCAATCGACTTAAGTCGACCTAAAACTAGGTGTTATTAAGTTGACTTAAGTTTTCCTTAAGCCGACTTAAGGAACAGCTTAAGTTGACTTAATAAAAGCCCAGTGTGGACAGGGAGTAAGTTAGGTCAACTTAAGCCTCCTTAAATCGACCTAACTTTAAAGTGTACATGCACCCTATGAGACTTGGTCAGACTCTCAGGGTGAGGAAGCTGAAAGGAGTATGATTCTTATTAGATTCTGCAACAAAAATATTTGTGTGTTACTGAAAACCTGAGATGAAGTCCATGCAAGCACACAGCCAGCAGCTGCAACTTTTATTAGGTTTGAGTCAAAGTAATATCCTGAGATAAAAAGGAAGTACAGATAATTGACTGTCATTTATTTTTGCAAAGCATCAAAGTGAGATTATGATCTGATCCAAAACATGTCAACAGAGAGAGGACATTGCAGTCACATAAAGATGTTGCAGACCAATTTCATTTCTGGGGTGTGTCTATTAACTTCAGTTTAGTTACAACAGTGCGGAAGCCGGTTCTGTATTTATAAATATAGCTTCACTAACAAAAGGGTTATTATTTAAATGGTCAAGTTAAACAGGATATTACTGGGACTACTCATTCCTCAATAGTTTGGAGCTCCTGCATGTGGCTTTATGAATCCTGGGACAAAGGACGACGATAAAAGCAGCAGGATATAACTCAGTACATTTGAAATAGAAGGTAAATACTTTGGGTACAAACCTATAAAAGGTGCTTAGTATGATCATGAACTGATCTGATAGAAGGATTATGGAGCCTGGCACCTGCTCAGGAAATTAATGAAAACTGGGTGTCCAAAACCCTTAGGTGGCTTTGAAAATCTTAGCCACAGAGTTTTGTGGCATGTTTTGCCTAATCCTTGCAATCTCCTCAGTTCAGCAATAGAAATAATACTGCATTGGCTTCTGATATTAGCTGTGAAAAATTCTTTATATAAAAACAGTGGTCTTTATATGTGTTACCCTTTTTTCTTTTGTAGATAATTCTTGTAAGTTCTTCCCATAATGACCGGGACCAGAACCTTTTCATGAGCACAGATGAAGGAGCTACTTTTCAAAAGCAGCCCATTACCTTCTTTGTGGAAACCCTGCTTTTTCACCCAAAAGATGAGGACAAGGTGATTGCTTACACCAAGGAAGGCAAGGTAAAGTTTGAGTGTTCTTGACTGCTAGAAGATGTTTCATATTAACCTAATGGAATTGTCATGACTTGCTGATTAGGTTTATATAGTTTCTTAAGGGGAAGCAATACTCAATTTGTGAAATGCTGCTTTCTTTATTTCAGTAAATTATATCAATCTCAAAATGCCATTATCCTTTTATTGAGTATTTTCATTCTCGGCCATATTTTTGATACTGATATTAGCAATATAATCTATCCTTCAACATAATTATAGTTAAGAACAAATCAGGAAATTTATTTTTCCCTAGAAATTGGCCACAAGCAATTGCTCTTTAATTTACAGTGTAGTAGAAAGCTAACTGAGCTGAAATATTGGTTCCAAAGCCTTTCTTGGGTTGTAAAATAAAATGTTTGTTTGTTTAGGTAAAAACTGACTTAGAGTCTAAGGAATCGGAAGATCTGTAGAAAAGGAGAAGAATAATACTCCTTGTGAACTATTCACAGTATACAGATTTAGCAGTTATTTCAAGTTATTTGTAGATTTCCTATAGTGTTCTGGATTACCGCTATTTAAACTATAAAGATTTATGGTCTTTTTCTGGATGTGTTAATGTTAACATCTGCAGTGGGACACATAATCCAATAAATATGTATATAAAGTCTTTTCATAGCACCAGAGCTAAAGTTGTAAAATCATAGAGATTGTGGTCCTGATTCTAATTTTACTTACTGTAGGTTTATACAGGCATTGTTACTCCTGATATGGGCAACACTGAGAGAGATCAGAATCTGTCCCTTTAAGGTATTGGTATATGGAAGGTTTATCTTGCTTAAGTGATGAAGGCAGTAGCAAGCAAATTGTTCATTCTACAGCTATGCTCAGCTGATCATGAATGGTTCCTGCTGTCCCACCACTTGCAACAGTGCAGCATCTAGACAAAAACCTGACAGCTTTGATTATTTCTCTCTCATCCAACCTGTATATGTCATGGTGAATTTCTTAGTTTTGTTATTTCCGTTTTAGGTCCTAAGTAAAAAAAAAAATTCTGGAAATTTCACAGCAGCAAACATACTTATGTGGGGAAAATATGGCACAAAAGTCTTCACTTTGGAAATCTCTGTTTTCAGTTTGTTTTTATTTTTGGTGGAATAATCTACCAAGGGAAATGAGGGAAGCATTCATTAAAATTAGACTGGACAAAACACTACAAAACATGTAATAAGGAACCATCCTGTGTTGGCCAGGAGAAGGATTAGGTGATCTAATAGATATTTCTGTCTTACGATTAAAGCAGTTAATTATAGAGACATAATTGATCAAATGGTGCAGTCTTTACTCAAGAAGTATGTGAGAAAAGCTATTATTTGCTGACAGGGGAGATTTAGCTCTGTAAATTTTGAATAAGAACTGCAGGATTTGACCTACTGAGAGCAAGAGAGAGAAATTCAGAGGTAGAGGCAAAGGAAGAGATGGAGGGCAAAATTCAGACTTGCTATAAAAAGGGAATGATTGTGTTGAAATCCATAGCCCGACAGGTAATGTACATCTGGAAAGATCTCATAGTCTGGATTTGAGTTATAATTATATTTCCACCCTGAATGAAGAACAAATGTATTATAAACAAAAAGTCTTCTGCCACTTTTAAAGACTAACAAATTTATTTATCGCATGAGCTTTTGTGGGAGAAAATCCCACTTGGTTGTACGCTTTGAAGATGTATTATAAAACTCATGAGAGCAGACTCTCATTTTTACAGCCTAAATTTACAGACTCAAAGGCTATGTCTACACTTACTAAAGTTAGTTAGAATTAGAAAAAATTTAGTTTGAATTAAGCAAGTGCCATTCATGGCACTTACTTACGGTAGTTCAAATTAGTGAATTGCATTGAGTTCAATGGACCGGTTAGTTCAAACAAAGCAATTAGTTTGAACTAACATGGCCACATTGGTTAATTCAAACTAACTAGTTCGAATTAACCCTTAGTTCGAATAGCATATTCGAATGCATTAGTTCGAATTAAGGAAGCCTTTAATTTGAACTAATGAAAGCCTAGTGTAGCCATAGCTTTAATTTAGTTCAAACTAAGCTTCCTTAATTCGAACTAACTTGCCAGTGTGGACATAGCCAAAAAGTTCAGATAATTTGCGAAGCTTCTGAACCAAGCCATTTCTTGCAATAGCACTTTTGAGTGAACAAGGAATGCAGGATTGAGTTATTTGAGAAATAGCTATCTTTGAAGCCTCTGCCTCCTGGAGCATCTCAATGAGCTCATGATTTCTGGCTTGATTTAGTACCTATTTTATATAGCAAAAGTTGGATTGTTCTTGTATTCAGTACCCTGTATTTTATTTAAATAAAGCTCCAATCTCTAACTGACATTCTGTAAATAAATACAAATCTAGCCAGTGCGGTTGGGTTAATCCACCTACTAGCTCAAATCTATATTTTCTTTTTTTGGCTACTACAGTAATAATGAACATCAATCAGTTGTTCACTGAGACAATATAAATGCTTGATTTCATTTTTAAGGCTTGACAGGATCACAGGAGATTTTAATTGTTTCTTTGAAAATAGTGTGAAAGGTGAGGGAAAAAATTAAAAACCTGAAGCCATGTATTATGTGGCCTTATAAAAAAGTGACTATATTAATTTAGTGCTGAAAGTGAAAGTTTTGCCTTTTTTATTAACACAACTTTTGTTTCACAAATCTGATCTCACGTTTGATTTTTCTCCTGTGTAATCAATAATAAAACACATGATGAACCCTCTTGTTTAGGCCTGATTCAGTAAGATACTTTAGCATGTGCATAAATTTAAGCATGTTGAGTAGTCTTACTGAATTCAAGTTAAACACATGCTTATACTTTTTTCAACTGGGTATATCTTCCATTCTTGGTGTTTTAAACTCTTCACATTTGTATTCATTTAAGTTTTCTTGGTCAACCTCTACATATTTGTATAGGATTTATATGTCAAACTACATACCTGTTACATTTTTCTAATCCTTAGAAAGTCATTCCAACTAGTACCCTTACCAACTGCTCTTCTCCTCTGAATTCTCCATTATTGTCTTTCTGTCTGATAAAGAATGGTATTCTAGAGATGCTGTTGCCAAATTCATAGAATATTATTTTCCTTTTCCCATTTCACCATGCATTTCCTATGTCATATATGCAGCCTAACATAACCTATAACTTATACCATAAACAACAATTGTTTCTGTGAAACAACCATGTACCAGTGAATATCCATAATACAATGAACATTGTCTTCTCTTCTGGTCACTTTACTTCTCATTTCAATGGAACAAAGCCGTATTACTGGGCACTGTAGAGCATGGTAATGTTGTTGTTTAGCCATTCAGTTTATTTCTGTTGCAAAATTAATCAAGAAAAGGTGCATAATCCTACATTCTTAAATATGTAAATAACACAGTACATAATATCCATAATAAAATCTCAATATGTACTTAATTGACTCATCACTTTCATTTGAGCTTCTCCTGTTACAAAAAGTTTCTTTGACTATTTCCTATGAGGCTGTGCACTGCAGCACAGACTGTGTCTTAGCAGTTAAATGAGGCTCTACATTGAAAGGCAGTAGCTTTCTCCATGATTTTCATCAAAAATAAATTGAATAAAACAACAAACATAAGGGACTTCAAGGTCTGTATACATCTGACTTCTTAAAGTTGCGTGAGGGGTTACTTTGATATTGGTAGCTAGAGAGGAGAACGCATTCTGAACGCTCAGATTGAAACGAGGTAGTCTCTGAATGAATGGTGGTTATGTATCACAGCATGTTATGAAACGAGAATTACATTTCTGCTACTGACACATACCTTGTCTCGGTGTTCTTATTACTAATAGCACATTTATTTCTGAAATAAGAAGGGAAATGGGAGGAAAGAAACCAAGTGAAGTGTTATCAACTGTGACCAGTGCAAAGAAGGAAGGCAACGGTCATGGCCCTTCCCCTAACATCTCTACCTCACCCCTTCTGAGGCGGCTGTTGCTCCAGAGGGTGCAATCAGGGATCAGCCTCTGTGTTTATTAGGTTCCCAGTTAAGCAAACTTTTAAGTCCATCCATATTCAGCAAAGCTATTAAGTATCTGATTGGCTTCCTATGAGATATGCTGAACATTAGGCATTTTAGGTTGTGCAGAAATGGGTCTTTGAGCATTCTGTACTTGACTGGCCCTGGTGTAGGAAGAACCAAGGGAGGAAAAGTTCCCTTGAACTCCTTTCTCCTGTACACTCACAGTGGGGTTAGCAACAATCTGATCCAAAATGAATTATGCATTGTTTTCATAGGAAATGAGAATTCATTGACAGAGGGTTTTACTCTTACACATATATGTGTAAAAGTATAAACTGAAAGGAAGTTTGTCTTGGTTTTACCTGATTGTAAAGATTCAAATGTTTTTGCTTTGAAAAGCTTTGTAGAAAGTTCCTTGAATTGATTTTGATTGATGTGAAATCTGTCATTTTAATAGTTTATCTTGAAGTCCCTTGGTTAGCCATTGTCTTTGAACATTTAAATTGTTAGCAGTGCTTTACCAGCTAATATTTTTCTTTTTTCTTTGAAGCTGTATGTGTCAGTTGACTTGGGGAAAAAATGGACTCTTCTGCAGGAACGAGTGTCAAAAGACCATATTTTTTGGTAAGAAATATATATTTTTGTTAGTCTCCAAAGAAAATAAAAGGAAAAAGTCTCTGATTCTAATCATCCTAGGTGTTTCCTGAGGGAAGAGGAAGGATAATAAAACAATTTCTGACATCTTTTGCAAGGACAATTCTAGTCTTCTGTTCACCTGGGTCCAATCTTGCAAGAAGGCAAGAAGCCCTAATGAATCGAATGTAAGAGTTTTCAGCACTGGGATCTAGTGACATTGGTTTAGACTACAGAGAATTTTAATGTCCACTCAAACCGCACTTCATTTTACAGATAAAAGTGATCTCTAGAGGCTGACATAACAATCTAGAGGGAAAAAAATCTATGAAGCAAAATGCTGAATCTGGCATATTAGCTACATCTGTACATAAAAATGTGCTTTGCTAGGAAAGCAAGTGAAAAATCATGTTTTTGTCAGATTTGTACATATTGAATGATTTTGTGTTGATCTCAAAACATCTGCTGTCTACCCACAAATATGCTGGGCTGTTTTTGCAGGGAGAAAAAAACTGTTTGTTGGACAAAAATTGCTATTGTTCTATGAAAGTTATCTGAAGGCAATGTGTGAAAATATGTCACTTGTTCCAGAGTAGAAACAAACCTTCTTTCGCCAAAAAAGAGAAGAAAAATTGTGCTCAATTGTGGAAGTGGTCAAATTTCACATTTGACCATTATCAGAATTCTTTTGGAAGCCCCCCTGAAAAAATCTTACCTTCCACGTGGGAGCTTTAATATAACAGATACAGATAGGAGGAAGCTTAATTGGCCACACTAGGCTTTCATTAGTTTGAAATAAGGGCTTCCTTAATTCAAAGTAATAAATTCGATTATATCTTTCGAACTAACCCTTAATTCAAATTAGTTAGTTCGAATTAAGTCAGTGTGGCCATATTAGTTCGAACTAACTGCTTAGTTCAAACGAACCGGCACATTGAGCTTAATGCAACTGACTAATTCGAACTAAGCAAGTGCCATGCACAGCACTTGCTTAGTTGGAACTAAAATTCCAGTGAGGCCATGCTAATTCGAATTACGTTAATTCGAACTAACTAAAATTAATTTGAATTAGCTAGTTCAAATTAACTAATTCGAACTAACTTTGGTAAGCGTAGACAGAGCCATAGTGTCTACCATGTTCTAGTATTATTTATTATTTTTTTAATTTCAGTTGTTCCCACAAAGTGCTAGACATTGTTTGTCCACACAGGAAGACATGGTGTCTCCCCAATTCATCTTTCTAGCTCCTTTGGTATTTCTGAACTGCGTAAATTGCATTGCATTGTGAGTATCTTTAACCTCATGGAAAGTTACCTCTGGCATTTAAGATTGTGGAGTTAGCCAACTGCGGGCCTGCACTACCGTGGACTTAACTAATTTCAATTACCTTCCCAATTACTGTCTGGGCTTGCTGTGTGTGAGCGATTCAAGCCATAACCCCCTCCCAGTTCTACTGGAGGTTGAGAGACTGTCTACACAGCAAAAAATGACTCCTAGCAGAGATTCACTAGTCCAGGTCAACTGACTCAGCTGCCTGAGGTTTGCACTGCAGGTCTAAAAATGGCAGTGCAGATATTAATACTTCTGCTAGAACCTAGTTTTTGAAACCTGGTGCTTTCCAAGGGAGACACAAAGGAGACTCAACCTGACCAACCCAGCAAGGTCTCTGCTGAGCTTCTTATTTGGAAGTTATTCTTTATAAAATATGCAAAGATATTATAATAAATACAAATATAAAATATTAGGGTCAGATTGCAACCTGGCAATTCATCCCAAGTACAGGGCAGCATGTAGATGCACTGCCTCAGAAGCAGGGCTGAAAGCAAGCTGTGACTCTAAGTCATGATCTGATTCCTACTTCCTCCACAGTCCTGGAAGAAGTAGTTTATTCTGTTTGTTGGCCTAGATTACTTACCCCTGTGTCAGTTCTGGTGGACCCCATTTCTGCTTTTGTGGGAGAGCGCATACCAGCTCCTTTCTCCAAAACCCATGCAGTCACACAGTAGGGCTGATCATTTAGGGCCTATGTAACCTTCGGGTGGGCTAAAATTCATTTAATTGCCCTTCTCCAGTGCCTCACAGAAATCAATCCCAATCCCTATAGAGAAAGCAGCTGGAGACCCAGGATCCAGTCTGTATGGGACTCACAGCAAAGATTGCTCAGTGTTACCCTCCCACATTAAAATACTACTAAAAACAAACGTAACAATGAACTTTATTAACTACTAACTAAATAAACCATATCCTAAGAAAACAAAATACAATTAACCAAGAACAATCCCTCTAGAAAACCCCGCAGGAAAGATACCCAAGAGTCCCAAAGTCCCAGTGGAGTTCACCCAACTCTCAGCTACAGTTTCTGTTCCAGTGTAGAAGCTTGAGTGGCAAGAAATAGCTGTCCTCTTCTTCTCTCACTGCAGGAATCTTCTGTAGCATTCCATGCAGGCTTTTTCTTCTCCTTTGCAACCAGCCCTCAGTCCCATATGCATGTCTGCAAGGTCTGCTGCAAATGACTCCATTAGAGGGAGAAAACATCTTGTTCACTCCTGGCTCAGCTTCTATCCAGAAAACTGAGCACATGGTCTCCTTTCAAGGCAGCTCTAGCCTGCTGTCTGCACAGACTGCTGCTCCTATGTCATCTGACTGACAACATCACATCACACCAGCAAGGTACACTGTGGAGCATGCTAAAAAAATGCTACCACTCCCTGCTTCCAGAAATTTCTGGTTGTGCGTAGCTAATCAGCCCAGCAACAGTAACCCACCCTCAGTAGGTCTCTCAAAGAGAGGCATATGGGTTACACCTACACCCTTATGTTTGTGCCACAAATGGCCAAATTCCATTCAAAGATCATGTCAGCTGGGAAATTCTAGGAAAGATAGATCCTTCTTCCTGCATAATCATCATAGTAAGGATTCTTTAGAGTCTGTGTTAGCTACCTTATATTTTTAAATTTAGAAGCAACATTCTGGACCAAATTCTATTTTGATTTATTCCCCATTTTCTTAACTTCACAGGGTGCAAGTCAGAAGGGGCTATTGCTCACTGTCTTTAATTAGAGAAAATATTTTAAAATTGCTTTTAGTTTTACCATCTTGTATGTTATAATCCTGGACTATTATGAAACACAATTTAAAAACTATTATAAAAGAAATCAGAACTTCCTCATTCTACACACTTGTTTAACAATGATTTTTTATCTGACTTAAAGCATGTTTAGCTCAGGTTATAACAGACTGAACATTACATCATAGATATTAAAGCTAATTCTGTCTGAATGTTCAAACAAACAAACAAGCAAACAAACAAACAGGTGATATTTCTTCTAACTAGGACCATGATAAAATAGACTCATAGACTCTAAGATCAGAAGGGACCAATATGATCATCTAGTGTCTGACCTCCTGCACAATACAGGCCACAAAAACTCACTCACCCACTCGTGTAATAAACCTCTAACCTATGACTGAGCTGTTAAAGTCCTCAAATCATGGTTCATGTACTTTAAAGTTCAGAGAATCCACTAGGAATTCAGTGGGATTTGAGCACATGCTTAAAGTTAAGTATGTACTGAAATGATTTCCTGAATAGGGATCTTTCCTAAATTAATTAAACAGAAACAGATTACAAATGCTGAAATTAGATAAATACTATTTACTACTACACAATCTTACTTTTTCAAGAGCTTGTTCTTCACATTCATCATAGGTGGCTCTAATAATATTTCAACTACTTACAGAAATACTGGTGTGTGTGTGTGTGTGTGTGTGTGTGTGTGTGTGTGTGTGTGTGTGTAGTTCAATATATAGTGTGGATATATGCTGCATGGTGTATGCACACACATACATATACGCTATATAAGGGTGCGTCTACACTAGTAAATTAAGTCGACTTAAGCAGCTTTAAGTCGACTTAATTTACTCTGCATTCACACTGGCATTTCCTTAAGTCGGCTTAAGCTGCTGCTTAAGTCGACTTAAGGAAATTTAAAGTCGACTTTATTAAACCTAGTTTAAAGTCAACTTTAATGCTTAAGTCGATTTCTTAAGTCGACTTAAGCAGCGTGGACGCCCTAAGTCGACTTAGTTGACTTAGGACAGGGGGAAAAGGGAGCCCCTGCTCCCTTCTCCCCAGGAAGCCGCTATCGGCTTGTCTCGGCTCCCTTCTCCCCGGGACCGCTCAGGTCCTGCGGAGAAGGGAGCGTGGGGCTCCCTCCTAGCTGGGACCCGAGCGGTCCTGGCTGAAGGGAGCCCCACGCTCTCGCCGGTGCTCCAGCTGCTGGGAAGCCTCGAGGGGCTGCCCAGCAGCTGGTGCGCTGGCAATTGCCAGCAATTGCCAGCGCTCCATCTGTTTGGGGAAGGCCCCGGGCCTCCCCAAACAGCTGGAGTGCCGGCAATTGCCGGCAGGGCACTCCAGCTGCCAGGAAGCCCCGAGGCCTCCCCAAACAGCTGGAGCACAGGCAATGGCCGGCACGGCGGTGCTCCAGCTCCTGGGAAGCCTCCTGGAGCATGGTCCCAGCCAGAAGGGGGCTGCAGGGCTTCGTTCTGGCTGGGATCTCTGGGGTTCCGGCAGAAAGGAGCCCACGCTCCCTTCTAGCTGGACCTCCGCGGGTCCCAGCAAGAAGGAAGCAGTGGCTCCCTTTTTGCTGGGACCCGGGGGCGGGGGGGTCCCAGGCAGAGGGGAGCTGCTGGCTTCCTTCTCACTGGGACCACTCGGTCCCAGCTAGAAGGGCTCCCTTCTGCCCGGGACCTGAGCAGTCCCAACCAGAAGGGAGCCGAGCAGTCCGGGCAGAAGGGAGCTCCACACTCCCTTCTCCCCCAGACTACTAAGGGGCTTGCTGTCTCAGGGAGAGGGGGCTGTCTCTCCTTGGACCTAACTAGTCGACTTAGAGAGTCTACCATAGACTGTCTAAGTCGAGTTAGTAAGGCTCACTTTGAGTCGACTTAGGAGTCCTGTGTGGACTCTCTAAGTCGACTTAATAAGGTTGACTTAGAGTCGACTTATTTAAGTCGACTTATTTAAGTTGACCTAAATCCCTAAGTGTAGACATAGCCTAAAATACTACATGCACACACGTACTCCTGAAGGAGAGAGCGAAAGAGGTATAGTCTCATGTAGGCTGTGTGAAATACCTATGCAAGAAGAACAATTGAGCCAAAGGAACAGGAGGCACTTACACCCAGAATGAAGAAATGGAGAATCATCTAGAGACCCTGCACATGGAGGGAAGAGGCTTCAAAGAAAACAGTTTCCTAGGCCTAAACTACATTGCCAGTGGCTGTTAATGGGAGATACGCAAGCTATATACTGTATCTTGCGTATCTTCTGTTAACTAACTTTCACTTATTGCAGCATCTCCACTGTGCTGCACCAATGGGAAATGACCTCCAGTCAATGCCTTCTTATGTTTTTCGTGAGGGTGGATTTATAGTGTTGACCCGAGAGGACTTCTAGGATCGACTGAGCGGGTGTCCACTGCCCACTCAAGCAATCCCACAGAATCGATCCTGCAGTGTCAGCACAGCTTCGGCAGTGTACATGTAACCTTTGGGTGGGCTAGAGCAGCGGTCAGCAGCCCCCGGCACGCGTGCCAAACTTGGTACGTGGGCCAATCGGCTCCCCTGGCCCCCCTTGGGCCCTCCAGTGTGGCCTGGGGTTCGCGGGGCCTCAGATCCTCTGTCCTCTACACCAATGGTTTTCAAACCACTGGTCATGACCCAGTATTGGGTCACAGACTCTCAGGTACTGGGTTACGGTGCCCCCTGCTGCTGCTGCTGAATGACTGGAATGCATTGCTCAAAGATGTAATTGTTGGGTCGCAGTCATAAACAATGTTTTTCAACTGGGTTCCGAGGAAAAAAGTTTGAAAACCAGTGCTCTACACTTCTGTTCAGAGCTCAAGAGGCAGAACCAGACTGGTTAGTCAGTGGCATGGAGGGTGTGGCCTGTCCCTAGAAGATCCATCCAGGGTGGGGGTTTTTTTTGTTTTTTTTTAACTTACTTTGCTGCAGATAGGTGTTTCTGGATCTCCTTGCTGCAGAGCAGAGCTGGTCAGAAATCAGAAAATTTCTCCTTTAGGATACTCCAATATTTTGACATGTCTATGTTGAGAATGGGGATGAAAAGTCGAAATATGAAAAAAATTTGAAGAAAGAAAAATTTAAAAGAATAATAATAATCAGTTTGCAAATATTGAGAAGAAAAACGTGGACATTTTTTCAGTTGAATCAAAATGTTTTCACCTGACAAAAAGAAGTGTAGATATGGAAGAACTTTTTATTTCTAAAAGTCAATCCAGAACTATATAATTTCAAATCAATATTTAGAAATGAAATATTTTATTTAAAAGTGTCATTTCAGAAAATTTGAAAAAAAAAAAAAAAGGAGTTCCCCATGAAAACTTTAAATCTTAAAAAAAAGATTTTTTTGATCAAGACATTTTTGTCAGAAATTTTTGGCCAGCACTATTGCTGAACAGAAACTGACACCAACCAAATTTAACCAAATCCGATTGTTTTAATTACATTTTTTCAGCTTAATTAATTCTAGCCCTGATTAACTTGTGTTTTATCAGGTACTTAGCATACCTGTGGATAGAGAATGCAGATACTTTGCTTTAGAAATAGCCGTATTTCTCCTTGTCTTGAAAGAAGGTAGGCACTCACAACTCTCACTGAAGTCAGTGACTATTGTGGGTTAGGCTCATTTTCAAAAATAAAATATATAATATAAAAACAGTTTCCAAAAGAAGGAGAAAATTCAGAAGCTTAGGATTCCTCTCACTCTGTTGACATGCAGTGGGTTGGATACAACAAACCTTACTCATATAAGGTGAAATTCACCCTTATGCAGAAAGCTACTTCACCAGGTAAGCAGGGCCAGATTATCGCAGGGGCTATAGGGGCTGAAGCCCTGGGCTTCAGCCTAAAGGGGGGCCCCAGGCTCCAGCCCCTAAAACCTCTACTTGATTCGCCCTGCTCCCCCCACCATGCCCAGCCCCGCTCAGAGCCAGTAGGGCTTGGGGGAGTGCTGAGAGCTCTCCTGCCCTGCCAGTGCTGTGGGGAGGGTGGGGTCCTGGGGCCAGAGGCCGGGCTCCGGGCTTCCACTCCACCCCTGGGCCAGTGGGTTTGCCCTGGACAGGGAGCGGGGCCCAGGGCGAATCAGCCTAGGGGGGCCCCTGCCCCCAGGGACCCAGAGCCACTCGGCGGCGGGAGCCGGCTGCAGCCAGAGACCTTTGGCCGCCAGCGGGAGTTGGCCTTGGCTGCAGCCAGGGACCTGAGGCCACCAGTGGGAGCTGGCCCCAGCCGCAGCCAGGGCCCAAGGCTGCTGGCGGGAGCGGGCCCCAGCCCTGGCCACAGTCGAGGACCAGGCAGCAGGAGAGGTGCCCTGAGGCCAGCCTCCGCTATCCTGCTCTGCCCGAGTCGGCTGCTGTGCCCTGGGGATGAGGCAGGCCAGCCCAGAGACTCGGCTCTGCCCTCCCTCCCTGCCCCTTGCCTTTGGCAGCAAGCCAAAGGCAGTGGGGCAGGGGGAGTGGGCTATATGGCAATGGGAGGCCCACAAAACTACGGGGCTTGGGGTGATCGCCCTGCTCGCCCCCGCCAATGATGGCCCTGGGGGCAGGGTGGAGCAGACCAGCACCTGTTCACTCTGCCCGGGAGCAGGGCCAGCTGGGGCGCAGCGCAGCCTCCACGACGGCCCTGGAAGGCTGCATTGGGGGTTACACCGCATGCCAGCTGGCTCTGCTCCTGGACCCGGTGGCAGACTGGCCAGAGTGGGGTGAGAAAACCTTCTGGCCCCAGGTCCTCTCCCCTCGCCAGCAACAGCCTGTCCGCAATCCATCATGCTGGGGTGCCCCGCTGGGGGGTTGAGGAGGGTGGCAGCTCTGCAGGTAAGTTCCACTTAAGTAACATGTCAGTAATACATACGTTGTGTGTTGGCTGTCTAGACAAGGGCTAACCTCATCCCAAAATGATAAGAGCTGCTTAATGAAAAATGCCTACAGAATTGAGCCTACTGCATTTCCATTTAGAATTAGGAAAGTTGTTTTTTATTACTACATCTTGACCCTTAAAGAATTTATTTTACTGAACTCAGTGGAATATGCTGGTCCTGTTAATTGATTTTTTTTTTTTTTTTTAAATACAGGTTCTTTATTTTAATGAAGGATTTTTTTTAAAAAAGGCTTTATTTGTGTAACACTATTTTACTCTGGAGACAAAAGTTCAATTCCTAACATGAAATCCCATGTGAGTAATCAGTCATAGCTGGAGTCATGGTTGTCAACAATAGTGGATTCCTGGTTATTCAACTGCCAGGTGAATGAGTGGATTTCAGGCATGTTATGCCCTGAAGGGGAGGGAATTGGAGACAGGATTTCACTGAGCCTATAACACTGAATTTTGTGTCTAAGGCTTTTGAGTGTTAACCCATGAATCTGTATAGACAGTCATTCTTACATTTGGTTTGATCAGCTAGGATGTATATTTTTATTTTTATGTGGAAATCAATATGACAAACAGCTCCAGCACTGCTATTAAGGTGAGAAGTTCTGGGAGAATATTTTTAATTGAAAAACATTTAAGTACAGGGAACAGACATGGAGCAGCAGATATTGGCCAGGTAGGGCACTGAATTAGCATTTTCAAAGATGACATAATGAATTCCACTTGCAACGCCCAAAACATAAAGCTGTTATAACTCAACTATACTATTATAGTGTGTAAATCAAATTATTTTTTGTCTCCTCAAGTAACTCAAATTCCCAGGAGCCATTATCCTTTAAAACTAATTGGAATAGACATTTGCA
This sequence comes from Pelusios castaneus, assembly GCA_007922175.1. NCBI lineage: Eukaryota > Metazoa > Chordata > Testudines > Pelomedusidae > Pelusios > Pelusios castaneus. The sequence goes on from ML685851.1 coordinate 7,743,349, forward strand.
ACAGTTTAAAAAAAATCCCCAGAGTACAGTGTGTAGCAAAAATAGTTTTTGATCTGGGCCTTCCATTGTAAGCCATGAATAATGGTGTTTTGACTAGATTTCTAAGCAGTGTTTTGCCCTTGAACTGACAGTGTGAATTACTAATAATCAGTTTCAGTTCCAAATCTTGAACCTATTAAATTCCTGATAAGCATAATATTAACAGATTATATTATAGCAGTGCTGGGGAACAGACACAACAAACCTGCTAGTTTTTGAAGGGCCTTTGATCAGAGGCTCATGTAACAGCACTGGAGGGGGTTTTTTGTTTGTTTTTTTAGAGATGGCTTATTTGAGCATCTCTCTGCATCAGCACGTACCTCAGTGAATTGCATCAAATATTTAACAATGGAGTCCTTTTGTGTGCTTCTTGAATAACCTAATTAGTGAACATGAGCTACACACCCATGACAGATTCCATCTGATTAGGTATCTGGTTCTTGCTCTATTTGAATAAAATAAGATTTCTAAAAAAAAGAAACCATCCCCACCACTTCCCAAAATTAACCAGGGCATATAAAATACGGAACTCCTGCCAGTGTGGAGATCATATCCAAAGACATTGACTTTAAATTGTATGCTTTGTGGAGGGTTATTGATTCATATTTTGAGATGTACTGTGTGTTAACAACTTCTGTTTTTTGATTGCCAAATATTATGTAACTGTAATCATATCAATCATATTATATCAATCAATCATATTATAAATGAACAGTACTAATTTTCTGATTTTTTTGTGATTGAAATAAGTGAACGCTGTTATGAGCAGCCCACAAGAATGAGAAATAATTAAATGAAACAAAAAATCTTCGTTCAGTGTTAAAGGCTTGAAAAACTCAAAAGAACAAAGGAATTCTGAATATGGAAATTCTTTGTGTTCTGATGAAGAAATGTAGAATGCATAGAATGCGTGAGTGTATACATGTGTGGATACAAACACAGGAGCTTCTTTTTCCATTTAGTTGCAGCATTTTTATTCTGGTCTAACTCCTGTAAAGTCCGTGTTTTGCACAGTGAAAAAAACTGATGTAACAGTGTTGAAAATTGGATCCTGTGTGATGGGGGCTGGGAATAATAGAAGCGCTTAACCCCTCCAGCTCACTAATGCAGAATGCTCAATGTAATTAAGAGAACTAATTTACAACCTATTAATAGCTCTTTGTATAGAATCCACCCAAAAGATCACATTTGGAATCGGGCCACTCTTGGTGCATAGGTAAAGAGGGCCTGGATTTGTCCCACAATACTGGTAACATTCACCTGAGCTACCCATCCACTAGCTGTACTAACTGCACTAATTGTGTGTATCCTGTATATTAGTATTTCCCATACTTATAAAAATGTACAAACCTTCTTCAGCACCCACTGCTGCAGCTTCACACTTTCATAGATGGACAGATTCCAAAGCAAAAAGAGACCACTGTAATCATCTAGCTAGCTGACTAGCTGCATAACTAAGCTTGGCAGATTTCCTTTAAAAAAAAAAATCAGTGGATAATAGATGGTTATTTTTAAGCATTTTTAAATTTTTATCCATTTACATTTTCAGAGTTTGGGAAATTACATTGAGGGGATAAGACAATTGTGTAGTGATAGTAGGAATTGTAGTTCAAAAAGTTAAAGCTTAATAACCATTAAAAGAAATTGTCAACAACACATGTCAAAGTATACCAGGTAAATATGCTTAAATCAGACTCAAATAAGTTCTAAAGCAGCATTTTTCATATTTTTCCTGTGTGTAAGTTTTGATTTTTATCCATGGAAATATTTTTGTTGGCTTGTGTGTGTCTTGTGAAATCAATGTTTACTAAAAATCTAGTTCTTCCAAGCCTAGATGTGACATGGGCCATAGTACTTCCAAATGCTTGTGTAGATCTTCATAGTCTGATACTGTATCTTCTTTGTCACATGCTTTGAGGACTAGTGAAAAGGACTAGTTAATAATGATTGACATAATGAAGGCAGCAGTTCTCACTTCAGAGTTATTGTGTTGCAAACTCAGTTACAGACATTTCATGTTTTGCAGATTTTCTTTGCTACCGTAACAGCCAGAGCGTAGCCAATGCACTGAGACCCTGTCTACACTAGTGAGCTAATAGTAGCAGACCTGTAAGATTCGTCATGCAGCTTCACTATGTCAACAGGAAAGAGTTCTCCTGTTGACATAATAAAATCACTTAAATTAGCAATGGTAACTACATCGGTGGGAGAAGCTCTTCTGCCAACATCTCACCAGGCATGCTATCACTTATGCCAGTGAAAACTATGTTGTTTAGGGTTTTGTTGTTTGGGGTTTTTTTCCAACATGCGTGAGCAATATAAGTTTTGCCGACATACATTGTAGTATAGACATGGCCTGAGTTCTTTAAAAAAAATCAAAGCTTGAGGCTCTGGAAGACAATTCAGAGGACTACACATTGTGGGCCTGAGGGGATGCATCCCATACTTTGGGAAACATTGCTGTATATTCATATAGCTCACATCTAGACCCTGATTGTCTATAGGTTACGTTTTTACCAGATGAGCCAAAAAGGAGCCTCCCCTATGCAAGCTGAATTAAACATGTTCCAGCTGGTGATTGTTCTTTAGGTATGTTACAGAATTGTAATGTGAAACACATGGGTTTTTTAAGATAGCTTGCCTGTTTCATTGTTTGACTATCAATAGGATGAAGTCCATAGCTTATGTATAGTTACAGTAAATGGTTATGTTGGAAGAACACAGGAAAAACATAGGAACCAGAAAAAAACACAAATTATTTTCCTCCACCAAGCTAAAACAAAACCCCTTTTATTTATCTCTATCGGTTTAGATAAAATTTTAAAGGGGAAGAGAGCATCCGGGATGAGCTATTGTACTTTAAATGTCAGCCCAATCCACATTAAAACAAATCAGTTGCAGCCTCTCGCTCTAGAGGGTTACAGTAGAAGGAAAATATATTGCACAGATGCAGATTTTATTCTTGCCATTGTACAACTGTGAGGTGCCATTTTATGAAGAATTAAGCTGCCAGGAGACCACTGTCAATTTCTGATATATTAGAAGAAATGTGAAAAAACCTAAAGCCATTGGCAGACATCTCCAACTATGTTAATGAAACTGCTAGTGATAAATTATGGAAACAAGAGGTTATTTAAAGAGTACCCCAAAAAGCAATCTTTGCATTATTAATGACAGCAGTATCTCTGTCTCAGCTTTGGAAAATTTCAGCTCTCATGTTTCTGCTAGTTTGCTGCGTAGGCACGTGGGGTCAAGTGCAAAAAGTAAGAAATTCAGCAAAGAGCATTCTTCTTCCCTGAAAAGTGACTGTTGTGCTGATATCATTTGACATATTATGAAATTCTTCATAGATCAATATGATCCATACTGTGAAAAAGATTGAAGATCTTTCTCCCATTCACATGAACATTCATAAGCCATTCTGTGCATTAAATAGCTTGTCTGGCTTAGGATGTTGTCCACAAAACACCAGAAGAGATTTTGCAGACTGATTTCCTCAACAGAAACGCTTGTTCATGATCTAGCAATTTCCTGCTTTGTCTTATCTCCTGCTCTCACATCTCATTTCTCTCCCCATTAACATTGTCCAAAATACTGCTGCAAATTTCTTTCTCACCAGCTCATCTGATCATGATTTCTCTTCTTGTTAAGGGCTAGTTTATGACTTTTCTACAAGCCACATGTATGGGGCAGCATGTAGCTTGCACCATCACAGGAGCAAGGGGTGTCCCTATGCTCCTCAGAGGAACAGTTCTCTCCCTGCTTCTCCCTTGCTCTGTGGGTGGTGGTACTAATGTAATAACACTACCACGTTATTTCATCTGTGCTAGCTAGCATATTGGGTGCGTCTACACTGGCAAATTAAGTCGACTTAAGCTTGGCTTAAGTCGACTTAATTGGCCCTGCGTCTTCATTACACTTTGCCTAAGTCGACTTAAGCAGCTTGCTTAAGTCGACTTAAGCAAAATAAAGTCGACTTGATTAAAATTAAGTTGACTTCCTAACACCACCTCCCTAATCGATCTAAGGCTTAAGTCGACTCTCTAGAGTCGACTTAAGCCAGTGTAGACGTGGGGGGGCCCTAAGTCGAATTTGTCGACTTAGGGCATGGATCCCTTCTCGCCGGGACCATTCAGGTCCCAGCAAGAAAGGACCGCGGGGTTTGCTTCCTTCTCCCCATGACCCGCACTCCAGCTGATCAGCAGCTGGAGCGGGGACCCTGGGGAGAAGGAAGCCCCA
>ML685851.1:7748026-7781974 GCA_007922175.1 Pelusios castaneus
GTCGGGGAAGTTGTCCCCAGGACCCCAGTGGTCCAGGCTAGGAGGATTCCCTTCTGCCCGGGACGTGGGAAGTCCCGAGCAGAAGGGAGCCAAGTGGTCCAAGGCAGAAGGGAGCTCCTCGCTCCCTTCTTCCCCGGACCGCTCAGGGGCTTGCTGCCCCAGGGAGAGCCAGCCCCATGCGGGGCTGGCTCTCCCTGGAGCAAGCAAGTCGACTTAGAGAGTCTAGTGAGAACTCTCTAAGTCAATTTACTAAGGGCCCCTTTAAGTCGACTTAAGAGTCCAGTGTGGACTCTCTAAGTCGACTTAATAAGGTCGACTTAAAGTCGACTTATTAAAGTCGACCTTCTTAAAGTCGACCTTAATTCCCTAGTGTAGACATAGCCATTGTGTGGTGGAGTCAAGACTCCACCTATTCCCTACACAGCTGCTCTGGGTGGGTGGGCTGCATCTTGCACAGTACCAAGTCACAGTCTAGTTCTGAATGTCACACTACTAACCATCTTTTTCCATGATCAGGGCAAATTTCTCATCTGCACCTTTAAAGAACTCAGTAACATCTCCACTCACTCACTTCTCTCATCGCATTTTCTCCTCCACACCATTTTATTGCATCCTAACCTCGTCCTCCTGCAGAGCACTTCTATCACCCCTGCTTGAAGGGCTTACATGGGATTTAAGTGCTGCATAGATCTTGGGCTGGCCTTCTGCACATAGATGAACGTTATCCATTTGCAACAGCTCTTTTAAGACTCAGTTTTGAGTAATGGGCACTACCTGGCATTGAGAGCAACTTGGTGGAATTCTGAATCCAGGAGGTAGAGTTCTCCCTGTGCACAGAGGACTTCCAAAGCCTGTAAACTACTGTGACCCTTCGAGGAATGCAGCATACTCCTTGCCATCCGTATCTGACTAGCCTTGCTGACTAGTATATCAGGAGAGATGGTCATGGGTTTTGTTCTCGCCACACTCTCTGTGTTGAGGGTATTAAGCAGAAACAGTCCCTGAATTTGTTTCCAGGTGATGTGCAGGTGTGGAATGTCTTTTTGTGTTCTCCCTTGCTTGCATACCCCTAGAGTAGCCAATTACAGTCTGGCCCTTAATCTTTCCCATAAATTATTCTCATTACTGCCACTAATCAATCAGTCATTAAACAATCATGTAAGTTCAACACCAAGTATACTCTTTATTGCATTGTATTGTTAATAACCATATAAAAATCATCATTTGCTGTAACTATTTTAGTGATTTTTTAAAAGTATCCAAATCCCACTTCTTCAAGTGCTTGCTCATGTCCATTCTCACACAGGTGTGCACACACCTCTGTGCACAGTCACTGGAACCTTTTTGTTTTAACAGACCCAGTAGGACTGGCATTGGAGCCCTGCACTCATGCTGTGGCATATGAAGCTCTGCAGGCCCTACCCCTCTTAGTTCCTTCTTTTTGCCCCTAATGGTTGCTGGAACTGTTTTTTCTCTCTTGCATTTTGTAAGTGCCCTTTTTTCTCACTCTGTTCACTGAAATTTTTGTTCTATTAATTAGATATTGAGTTAAGTAGTGTGACAGTGACAGACTGGCTTCCGGAGAGTTCTAGAAAGCCAATATATTAGCCCCAGGCTCGGCAAGTTCCTTTTCCCCTTGTAGTTGGTCAGTGGTTACTCCAAATTAATTAGCACACTTGGGGCTAATTAAGGCCCCCACCCCAGGCTTGTTAAAAGCCTTCCCTCCAAAGACAGGGTTTGGCTGGAGTGTGAGAGTGAGGAGAGTTACAGGAGAGTGTGAGAGGAGGTGAGGTGTGCTTGGAATACAGACAGATTTGGAGAAGGAGCAGAACGCTGATCAGGAAGAGCCCTACAGGTACAAAGACTGTCCCTGTTGGGAAAGGAAAAGCCCCTGCCCAAAAGGGGGCAAAGGACCTTTCCCAGGCCTGGATGCCTGAGGGAAAACAGACACACTGCTAGAGGGAAGCACGGGATCCACCAAGGTGGAGGAGGGACTTTGTCATTGTAGTTTTGTTAGACTAGTTGTTTAAGAATTGTTGAGTCCCGCTGGAACACATTCCTAGAGACTATGCTTTGGCCTCCAGGCTTCAAGTCATGTGCGGCTTGTGGGAAGGCTTTCCCATAGAGTGACCCCCATAACAAGTGCTGTAAATACCTGGGAGGAAGCCCATTGTTCCAAAAAGCATTGGATCTGTAAGCCCTTCAGCCATGAACTCAGAAGGAGATATCCAGCTGAAGGTGCTACTTATGGAAGCAGCTTTAAGACTGGCATCCAAGTTGGAGTTATCTGCTTCCTAGTAAGGAGTACTGGAAAGAGATCTGGGTGTCATAGTGGACTACAAGCTAAATATGAGACAACAGTGTAACACTGTTGCAAAAAAAGCAAACACCATTCTGAGGTGTATTAACAGGCGTATTGTAAGTAAGACACGGGAAGTAATTCTTCCACTCTACTTACTCTGCGCTGATCAGGCCTCAGCTGGACTATTGTGTCCAGTTCTGGTCGCCTCCTTTCAGGAAAGAAGTGGACTAATTGGAGAAAGTCTGGAAAAGACCAACAAAAATGATTAAAGATCTAGAATACTTGATTTGTGAGGGAAGATTGAAAGAACTGGGTTTGTTTAGTCTGGAAAAGAGGGGACTGAAAGGGGACCGGATAACAGCTTTCAAGTACTTAAAAGGTTGTTGCAAAGAGAAGGAAGAAAAATTATTCTTCTTAACTGCTGATGATAGGACAAGAAGCAATGGGTTTAAATGATAGCAAGGGAAGTTTAGGTGCACACTGGGAATTAATTCCTGTCAGGGTGATTAACCACTGGGAATAAGTTGCCTAGGCAGGTTGTGGAATCTCTATCATTGGAAGTTTTTAAGAGCAGGTTAGACAAACACCTGTCAAGGATGGTTTAAGAAGGTACTTGATCCTGCCATGAGAGTAGGGGATGAGACTTGATGACCTCTCATGATCCCTTCCAGTTCCATGATTGTCCAGCAGGCGAGGGACGATGATGTTGTTCAGCAGCCTTTGGGAAGCTGTTGCTCCAGGCAGCTCATCCTTAACTCCTTCCCACCTCCAAAGAATGGTTGTGAATCACCTCTCTAGGAATGGACAAGAGCAAGCACTTGAAGAAAAAAGAGTGTTTACTTACCAGTAATTGTGTTTCTTTGAGATGTGTTGCTTATGTTCATTATGTACCCACCCCCAACCCTGCTTCCAGAGCTGGGAGAAAGAAGGGACTGGAGGCAGGGGGTAGGTCCGGCAGTGCCTCATATGCTGTGGCCTGAACGTGGAGTTCCAGGGGCCAGCTCTGCAGGGTCTACTAAGGGCAAAAAATTTCCTGTGACCATCTGCACACCTATAGGGGAATAGACATGAGCAACACATCTCCAATAACCACAGTTACTGGTAAGTAACTGCTCTTTTCTCATTCCATGTATTTGCACCCTGTCTTCAAGTCATACCTGCTTACTTTACAGGCTCTTATATTTTTACTAATGTTGGCATTGAAAAGCCAATTCCATGACAGGACTCCTTGTCATTTACTGAGATCAGATTAACACAGTTACCTCTCTGAAACCTATCAGAATTGTATCAATCTAAAGTTATAAATGGAGTTTATTTTAAAGAACCAACTAGAAGGTGGGAGCAGTTTGGTATAAAATCCTTCTATTTTTCCATCCATGTAATTGCTATTATGTAGAAGAGCCAAGATAACTTAATTTTATTATGTTCTCAGGGCTGTTGCAGGAGTTGACAAAGACCCAGATTTGGTTCATATGGAAATCCAGGACTCCAGTGGAGGTATGCTAATGAAAATGTTAGCGATTGATACCCTGCTGTATGACTGTTTCTTTTGATTTTAAAGAATACCTTTTTGCATTCATTTATAGAACAGTGGGAAGAAGCACTTTCCACATACCAGATTTGTGCTCTGTTGGTATTTATTCAGCAAAACTGTCCTGATATATAAAAATGTAGTATGATTTAAAATGTGCTTGTTTTCCATGCTGAAATAAATTGAAGTCAAGATGCTATGCTCCAGTGGAAAAGTCCATTAATAGTGCAATTTGTTCTGGCACTTAAGCGTTGAACATTTTTTCTGATTTTCAAATACAGCAGGCAGTGCAATACAGTGCCGGGTGAGTGTTCGCTAGAGTGAATCTTCACATATGTCAGTTCCACTGAATTAACAATCTTTTCCCAGGAAATCCTTGTACTACACATTCAACATAGCTTTATTTGATTTTTTTGTAAAAGACAATATTAGTATCTACATGCCATACAATATGGACACCCCAATTACAACTATATGGCTGACTCTTAGGAATTGTACCCTTGAAAGAGGTTTTAATTCTGTGGATAATCATTCTAGCTTCTACACACTATTATAAATTAATTCTAAAGGATGCCTAACTTAACCTTTCAGAACATGATAGCTCTTTCCCCTCACCCCTGCTCTCGCCACTATGAGAAAGTAAGGCCAACACTTTAAAAATCAGGATCCAAAAGTTCCTCCTAAATCCAAGTGGTCAGATTTCATAGAAGCTAAGAGAAGTTGTTGGTCCCAACAAGTTCCTGAATAAGTAGTTGGGCATAATGAGGAAAGATTCCATAAAAGCTGGATGGAAGAAAATTTCCCATTCATTCGGCAGGATATTGATAGAATTATCATGAGACAGTGGCACTGCCTTGATGCTATGTTAGCCTCTACTGCCCCTACAGACCTGTTCTTCAGAGGACAATGGCCAGTCAGGGTTACATGTGCTAGAAGATCCAGCATCATGACCTGGCTACTCCTCCAGCCCATTCTGCCTCAAATTCTGCTGTGTGGTGATAATTCCATTTCTTGGATTAATAAATTCTTAAAATGCTTCAGAGTGGGTCTGTTATGATCTAGCACATTTTTTCTCCCTGCAAATTCTGTTACCACCATTTTCCTGATGAAATTATTTCCATTACAGCTGGGACTCTCCTGAGTTAGGGGGAAAGGGTTAGCTTTGTCCATTGGTAGTTTTTAATTAGATTTGAATCCAGCTATGCAATTTGGCTCCATATTTCATGTGCTACCAAGGTTATAATGATAGTGGTCATTTGCAAAATTCAAGTACACAATGGGTTTGGAATTTGTATGCCCTCAAAATTCAGGGAGGACAGGGTTGATCCAGAGTATTTGATTTTTGCAAATTTCTAGATTACATAACTCATTCCGCAACTTCAGAATAGATTAGTAAAAATGGCTGTTAATTAACTAGTATCCATGTAATATTTCAACACCTACTGTTTTTTGTTTAAGTTCAATGACAGAATTGAACCATGTGCATTTCTCTGATTCCCTTGAATGAAATATCACAAATAATGATTGTGTTTATTTTCTAATGAAGAATCTGAGAAGGGAATACTTGTTCTCCTATACGATTTTTAATACATTTATTTCTTGGATGGGTCCTTAAGTGCTTTGTCTACCCCTTTGAGGTCAATAGGAGTTTTGCCATTGACTTCAATGGAAACAGAATCAAACTCTCTGTACCTTTATTAGATAAAGGACTTTACTGGTTTCATGCTTGTCTGTGTGAATTATGAATAACTAGAAAAATTTTAAAGGTACTCTGCTGTGTATGCCCAAACTTTCTTGTGAAAAATGGTTTGGAGATAGGCAGTAGAGAATGGATCCAAACTGCTCCAGATCCGGGTCCACATTTTAAAACCATTCCAAAAGTTTGGGATGATTTAGATTTAGTGTTCTGGTTTGGATGTTCTCGACTAAAAAAACATGACAAATTAGGTCTTGGAGGGGGTAAATTTCTTAGCACATTGAAGGAATAATGAAACACGAGTGCTAACACATTGCTCATTCACTCTGTGGCAGACGTGAGATGAAGTGCAGTGTTCTTTCTTCAGTTTTGGGAGACAGGAATTTTTCATGGCCATGGGCAAGTCACTTAGGGCTAGACTGATTGTGTGCTGGGGGAGGGGAGCGTGCAAGTCGCCATGTTAAGAAGAGTTCTGTCCCAGAGCAGCTTGGTGTACACAGTAGATGGGTGCACTTGCTGCTTCCATTAGGTGATTGCCTCCCTGATACACCAGCCTGCTCTGCAGGCCAATGCACACGTTGCACCCCATCTGGGGTGACTCACTCAGTGGAGAAGAAGGCATAAGCAGTGCTTGTGATGGCCTGCAAATATTGTGAGCCAGATCCTCAGCTGATGCAGATTGGCATAGACGTTTTATGCAAGCCATTTGTCCCTCAAATGAACATTTTAACCTGTGAGAAAAATCCTAAAGCATTTAATAGAGAATTATAACGTCTCTAGAACTTTGAAACCAACCTTTAAAATTCCATAGCAGGGAATCTGTGTATTTTCTCTTAAATTCAGCAGGCTTGATTCTCTTCTCGCTTACCCAGTTTTACATTAGGGGAAACTCGATGGATTTTAACTACATTACACTGGATCTCCACTCCTTTTAATGAGTGATCTGGTCATGGGAGGGGACCTTGTGCAGGTCAGGAAAGCCTCCACACTTGATACCTCCACAAGGGCCACTCGTCATCTATTCCTTCATCTTTCTGGGCCTCAGTTTTGCTGCCTGAGAAATGAGGCTAAGGGGATGCATCTACATGGGCAAGGTAGGTCAACTTAAGGAAGCTTAAGTCGACCTAAACAAAGCCACGTACGCACTGGGCTTTCATTGAGTCGACTTAAGCACTTCCTTAAGTCGACTTAATAACACCTAGTTTTACGTCGACTTAAGCCTTAAGTCAACTTCTTTAGTCGACTTAAAGCCAGTGTGGACGGGGATTAGTGCCTAAGTCGACCTTATTAAGTTGACTTAAAGCATTTAGTCGACTTGGTACGGTCGACTTAGGTTATGTCTACACTAGAAAAAGTTAAGTCGACTTCAGGTCGACTTAAAGTTGACCTTACTAAGTCGACTTAATGAAGTCGACTTAACTTTTCTAGTGTAGACATAGCCACAGTGTCTTAGCTCTGAGGAATGAGGTGATGATTCAGTAGTTAATTAACTAGTGCTTTGGGGATTAAAAGTTTTTTTGCATAAGAGTTAGATATTATTTTATAACTGATTAATCTGATGAACGTGATGCTTTCCCTACACAAACAGAATTTCAAGATATTTGCTTCTCTTTCTGTAACACGTTTCTTCCCCTGCCCTTAGGTTATCGCTACATCAGCTGTCCGATTCAGAATTGTTCTGATAAAACATTGACAGTACAGTTTGTTGGCAGCATTGACCGGGATTCCTTGACTGTGCAGGATGACTATATATTTCTCCAGGTAATGTCATTTGCTGCAGACACAGGCTGATGTTAAACTCAAAATTGTGAAATATAATCCATACAGTAAAACAAACGCAAAAGAACACAAAGAAACCTATTGCTATGTATGTCACATACAACACAAGGCAGCCATATCAGTCTTATGAAAGATGACACATTTTTGACTCACAGAAAAATAGCTGCTTATAACCCTTTAGATTTTGATTTATCATTTGATTTAGACATAACTAGATTAGGCAACGTTTAGATTGGGCTATATGGGCCAAATTCCTGTTAACACTTCTGTAAATTTGTCAGTATTTAGCATTTTGGGTAAAATCCTCAGGCCCTGTTCTGGTTTCTTTTCACGGTTTTGACAGCACAAAATAGGCAGAAAGCTGCCTTACAGTGGTAGCCAAGGGAATCCTTAGATGTAGAAAGTTTTTCACTTCCCAGCTGCTTGTATAGGGAGCATGTTGGGAATGTCCCTGGAGCAAATATCACTGTGTCCAGTCCTCATCTTGTATCTCTTTAGAACCATTCCAGCTTGTGCAACTTAGACCAGCCTGTAGATTACTCTCCATCACATTGAGACCATCCCCCAGGAGCCACAGGATCTAGGAAGCAGCAATATTGCAGGCGACCATCTGTCCCCCACCAGCTGCCCCGCATGTGAGTTTGGCACAGTTGAAGATTAAGTGCAGTTTATTTAGGACCCGAGTCTGTCCCAACTGAAGGCCAACAATCTTGAAGGCAACAGCTTAACACTGAACCAAAGGATGGAACAGCTTTTGCAGTCCTACTTCAGGCTATTTGGAGAAAGATTCTGCCCATGCCATCCCTGAGTTCCCCTTAGGGTTGTGTTTTTACTCAGTCCTGTGAGAAAATGCCACAATTTATCCCTTGTTTGATATAGTTTGCTTATTGAAAGCTTTGTCTTCTAAAAGAAAGCAATATTGTGGCAATATTAGTAAAGATCTCTCCACTCTACAGTCTTGGGGTACATTAGATTGGCTTTTTCACAGCTTTCTTCTCTTGTGGCTTATTTCTTTCAGAGGGATTGTGTACTTTGACACAGAGACAAAGAAACTATCATCCACGTTGTTGAGCACAGCAATCTGGAGGTTCACATGGCAGGAAACACTTATCGCCACAAACTAACTACAACATGCATTAGGAAATGAAATTTTGAATTGAAGTTGGCATCTCCCAGTCCAAGCCATGCATTGGTGGTAGCCATTTTGCTCAAAGGTGGCTCACAACAAACACATTTGAAAATCCATTTCACAGTTAGTAGATGGTGAGAAGTGTTTCTGTCCATGTGAACGTTGAGAATTGCTGTTCTCAGCAAGACACGGTCAGTTTTCTCTTTGACCATCTGTGTTATTTTAGGACAGTAGGTATTTGTCGGCAGTATTGTTCTGATCTGATGCCAGACATGGGCTGGTACAGCACATAGGAATGAGCTGGAACCACAGCAACTGAAGGGTAACGAAACCACTATCAACAAATGTATACAATAAATAGTGCATCCTCATCTCCTGGTGAATTGACCTTTATTGATGGCAGTGGAAGTGATATACACATAGTCCATGGGGGGAATAGATCCTTTCATTGTTTTCTTTCATAGTATTTGCAGTAAATCACATTGGGTGTGTCTACACTTACAAATTAAGTTGACTTAAGTTTGCTTAAATTGACTTAATTTAATCTGTGTCCACACTGCACTTTCCTTAAGTTGACTTAAGCAGCTGCTTAAGTCGACTTATGGAAAAAATTTTAAGGAAAAAAAGTCGAATTAGCCAGTGTGGACGCAGAGTAGCCCGAAGTTGACTTTAAGTCAACTTAGGGGGCTTTAGGGCTTCCCCACTGCCCTCCCTGCCAGGGTGACTGGCACAGCCACAGCCTGGCATGTCCCCCCCACAGGGCAGGGCAGAGCCCTGCCCACCCTGCCTCTATGCCCTGCCAGGGTCCCTGTCCCCTTTGCCCCATTGTACCAAGGTACAATGGGGCAAAGGCTGAGTCCCCTGGCACTTGGCAAGGGCTGCCTGCCCTGCCACCATGGACCTGTTCCAGGTCCACCTAGCCCCTAGAAGTCGACCTAGGCATCCATTGTGGATGCTCTAGGTCGATTTGGTAGGGTCCCCTCTAAGTTGACTTAAATTTTGAGTGGGGACATGCTAAGTCGACTTAAATTAACAAGTGTAGACATAGCCATTGATAGTATTTCTTAACTGGATCACTTAAAAAACCACACTTAGTATAGACCTGGCCATAGAATGTGAGTTCCTCAGAATGGTAGCCATTCCTTGAATGTCTGGAAAGCACCTAATACATCATGGCTGTTACCACAAATAAAAAAGCAAACCATGATAATAATAATTAACACAGTTCGCTGCTATATGGAGCACTTCCAGCTTCCATGGAGTGAGGGACCAATATTGGTAGAGGAAGCCAAATCCCAGAGCACCAAAAACCCTGATAACTTTGCTGTTGGACAGCTCAAAACTATTGTCATATTACCACCATTACGGAAGCAGTTTATGTATAATGAGGAAGACATTCCCCTCTGATTACTTGGGCTAGGTAGTGTCAGATGTGTCTCCAGCTTTGTTTCCCTGTGGTAATTCTACACCAGATATAAGGCCCTGGTTTCATTTGAAGGACCAGGATGTCAACATTTACTGTTTGACATGATGAGACAAGATTGGTGTTTAACAAAAATGGGAGGGGTTTGGTTTTATCCCTCAGTTAAAAAACCACATTCTTAAAGGCTTCCTCTTTTTTATGCTACAAAAAAGGAGATGGGCAGGAAAAAAATATTAAAAATGATTCCAGTGTTCAGTTTGTTGATACATTTAAAATATTCAGACAGGTGGGTCTGCTATCATGCATCAGTTCTATTTTTACCAAGCAAAGGTCAAATTTGCATGTTTCAGCATAGTTTGTTTTTCAAACCAATTCCTTTTTTAAAACACATAATTAAGTATGTGGTGCTTTAGGGCCAAATTCCAGGGTCCTTAATTAGTTTCAACTATGGCAAACTCCAGCTGATTTAAGTGGGTGTTTTGCCTGAGTGAAATTCTCACCATTTAGTTTTAAAAGTTTATTGGAAAATGCATTAAAATTTAGCTTTTATTTGTATCTCCTGTGAATGGGACTAAGGCTTTTCTTCAGGAATTACATTGCGTTGGTAGCTGCCTTCCATTTAGCCACCACATTGTGACGTTTTTATCTGTCGCCCCTCTTCATGCTCTGGGGGATGTCTTTTCTGAGACAGCTGAAGTAGAGAAGACCGGGGCCAGAAGAGTTCACTGCACATTCACCTTTTAAGCCAGCTTTTACTATGGTAACAAGATTTTCTTCTGTATTAATCAAGCTTCACTGAAGTGCTTGAAGTAGAAATTACCCCATATTTTCTGAGAAATAGGAAAGTTGCCTTAAAACCCTTTTGATTGTCACAATGGAGTTGGCTTTGTCAGATGAGTAACTTTATTATTTTGATTCAGGGTATCCGTCACAACAGAAGCAGGGGATAAACCTTGAGAAGGGGAAAAAGAAGAAACTGACTAATTGTTTAGTGCATACGGTTGGGCTTAATAATGGGTCCTAGACTTCTCTAGGTGTATGATCCCACCTGGGTCAATGTAGAATAAAAATAACAATGACAGGGAGGGGGGTGCTAGGTGCATGTTCTAACTAATGGCACAAAGTGTAGGTCATTATGACTGCTGGCCTGCCAATTGGCTTTGGTTGGTACGGTAATAAATCAATGACAAAAATATATGTCTTAATTTTCCCTTTTTAAAAAAATCTGTCTGTTGCTGTCAATTTATACAGTAACAATGTTTTATAAATCTAGAGTCAGTGGCTAAGTTACTGTTATTAGAGGGAGAAGCCTGTGATACTAATTGCTGCAACATAAAAATGTTTTGGAAAAAGTGAAATATTATTTATTAAGGCCAAATTCTCTGCTAGCATAATTTGATGGAAGACCATAGACTTCAGTGGAAATGTGCCAGTTTACCCAAGTGGAGAAAATGGCCCTAAGTCCACAATGCAGGGGGAGGGGTGCAATAGGGAACACTCTGTCACCTGGTTGTTTTAGTATGTCGATACTTAACACAACGATGTTGCTACTTTGAAGAGACACTTCTGTTGTTATTCTAATAATGGCATGGAAAGGAAAGACTTGCAAATATTAATATGTCTGGTATGACATTAGGGGAGAAAGATGGCAGTGAACATCTCCATGCTAATTTTCCATTCACTAGCTGCTTGTGGTTTATTTTCTATTGGTGGAAATCTTTGCTGGGCTTCTGGGTTGTTTATGTGTGGCCCAATTATGCCCTGCGTTACACAAGTAAATGGTCTATTTAAATCAATGGGAATGTCACCCATGTAGATGAACCTAGAGCTAGGCCTACAGGGTACAGTTAGCTTCTTTTCAAAATCACCACTTCACCATTAGGTTTAATGCTACACTATCCCCCACATGGGGCTTATGGGAGACTTGTGCCAGAAAATGATGTATTATAGCTAGTAAATTCTTGTCCGATATAGAGATTCATATTCATGTAGATTCCTATAGAGATTTAAGTGAATAGTATGTCAACATTTATTCTGCTTCTTGTGTTCTGTTTGAATAGTGCACTTGGAATAGGTTTTAAAAGAGAGAGAAGTTTGGTGAAGTAGTATCTTTTATTTTGGATCAACTTCTGTTAGTGGAAGGTGCAAGCTTTCAAGCATCACAGAGCTTGTCTTCTGGTCTGGGAGAGGTCACCTGAGTGAGTGTCTAAGCTAAATCAAATTGGGACAGATAGTTGAGTGTAAGTGGTTCACACCTACTGTATGAGACCACTTAAAATGAAGTGGGCAATTAGAGGTCAGCAGGCAGTGGGGTATATTACAAATACTTGTAACGAGCCATAAAACCAGTATCTCTGAGTCCATGATTTTGTGGTTGTCGCATACCACCCTGCACTGGAACCCCTGTTGTGTACAGGCACAACCCTTTATTTGATGGAGACAACATTCTGAAAAAAATCTTTCCTGAACCCCTCTTCTGGCCTTCAGACAAGCCAATAAATTTGTTGGAAACAAGCTCCTCCCAATGACACACCAACTCAAAGTGGCACAAGACCCTTCCAGACCAACAGATGCAAACCTGCAGCCGGCTCTCCACTGCTGTTATGATCAGATGATCAATACCCCGCCCCAACAACATACCCTTCAAGATTTATGTGTCCTATGTATTCCTATCATCACCTGTGGTATACCTCATCCAGTGCATCAGATGCCCCCAGCAACAATTATGTGAATGAAACCAGACAATCAATAATTTCTCAAATGAATGAGCACAGAAAAATGGTAATAGACAAAAACACCCTATTACCTCTGGCAAACTTTTTTTTAAACAATGTGATCACTTTATCTGTGACCTCCCAGTCCTCATCCTCAAAGGAAAGCTGCACAACACTTTCAAAAGGTAAACCTGGAAACCTAAATTCATATCTCTGTAGATACCAGAAATCATGAACTCCACAGACACATGGATTTTTGGCTTGTTGCAATTTGTAGTACATCCCACTGCTATCCCCTAATTGCCTGCTTTCATTTGAAGAGGTCTTCTATAGCATGTGTGAACCCCTGATGCTTACCAATCTCCTGTATCTTGTATTTAGCTAAGATACTCTGATTACCTTCCCCAGGTCTGAAGAAGAGCACTGTGAAGCTTGAGAACATGTATTTCCACCATCAGAAGTTGGTCCAGTAAAAGATATTACTTTATCTTTCTTGTTTCTCATATCCTGGGATCAATACGGCTATAACAACGTTGCAAACAAATTTTAAAAGGTATTAGTGTCCACTGACAATTTATGTCAGGAGTCCCCAAACTTACAGCTGCAAGACTCACATTCCTCAGTCTTGCTCTCATGGGCTATGTCTACACTAGAAAAGTTAAGTCAACTGTATAAGGTTGACTTAAAGTCAACTTAACAAAAGTTGACTTAACTTTTCTAATGTAGACATAGCCCCCTTTCGACCTTATTAAGTCGACTTGACTTAAGCGTTAAGTCGACCTAAAATGAGGTGTTATTAAGTTGACTTAACTTTTCCTTAAGTCAACTTAAGGAAATGCTTAAGTCGACTTAAGGAAAGCCCAGTGTGGACACAGAGTAGTTTAGGTTGACTTAAGTCGACCTAACTTGTAAGTGTAGACACACCCAGGGTGGGCCGAAGTGGATGCTCCTACGTCACGAGGGGCAGAGCGGGGGGGTGGGGTGGGTGGTGAATGTGTCTTGGGGGAGAAGTGGCCACTGTGCGTTGCTGCTTGGTGCCAGGAGTGGCGTGGTTCCAGCTCTGGTCAGGATTCCACTAAGTCCAGGTGGGAGAGGCGTGGGGTTGGGAGGAGGATGCATCTTGGGGCTGGGAGCGGTGCACTGAGCCCACATGGGAGAGGGGTGAGGGAAGGGGCATGGCCGGAAGGAGGGAGCAAGCTGATCAAAATGTGTTGGTGGGCTGGATGCAGCCCATGGGCCATAGTTTGGGAGACCCAGTTTATATCGTCCTCTGCCTCTGTAGGGTGAGTGTCTCTTGTCCTAGGTGCCTATGTAGCAAGATGTGAGGGCAGAAGCCTGAGCTTCCACAAAGTGAAGCAGTAACAGGGAGCACAGCCTCCAAGAGGCTGCTACTGCCACTCCTGTGCAGATGGCCTGGGAGTAAGGAAAGGATGGAGTCCCAGTGCACCAGCCAGGAAAGCTGAGGCAACATGGAGGAGAAGTCTGTACTATTTCTTTCTTCAGGACAAGGGAGGAAATTATGAATGTTGGAACCTGTTGCCTGTTCCTGTTGTGTTCTATCAGCTCAGAGTAAACTCTGTTCTTTAATCAGTAGTCTGCAGTACCCAATGTATAGGTTCTGTGATAGTGGAAACTACAGAAATTAATACAATACAATGCTAATATTACATGTATGTTTAAATTAATTAAATTAAATAATGTAAAAATAATCTATTTGTGCCTTTATAGACTCTGGGTTTAATGTCAAACTATTCTTGGTATTCCCATTGTTTCTTTACATAGACAACATCAGCAAATCGGACCAAGTATTATGTCTCTTACTCTCGAAATGACTTTGTACTGATGAAGCTACCAAAATATGCATTGCCAAAGGTAAGCATACACAGCATATTTTTCTTTCCACTATCTTTTTTGTCTTTGTTCTGTTTTTGACCAGGAGTGAGCTTTCCTAAGCAATTTATCCTCACTATTTTGCTTATTTTTGCTTCCAGAAGGATTTCTGAATTATTCCTGTACCATGTTTTTCTTTTTTTGCTTTTATATGTACCCTTAAAGTATAGCACCTTTCTTTGCAATTCATAAGAATGGACAGCAGAGGCTAACTTTCTTGACATTGCAAAGGGGTAGCCTTGTTAGTCTATTGTAGAAAGACAACAAAGTCCTGTGGCACTTTTAAAGACTAACAGAAAGTGCCACAGGACTCTGTTGTCTTTCTTGACATTGGTTATCACAATAACTTGCAAGCTTTATCAATACTTGGAGGGCCAATGGTAATTCAGTGACTGTAAGTAGTCTTTCATGACTCAAGTACAGTTTAATATCATATGGTGTTTTTCTGTTAGAAACATGAATGGAAATATAAGAGAACTTTACCAGTTAATGTGTGTTTTCAATCACCAAGGAATCCAAGATACTCTCTCGTCCCATCAGAGTGACAAGGTTGGCAAATCTAGTTGACGAATTCCTACACTATGGCATATTTTTCTAAAGACAAGGCTTTCTGTATTTGCATGACATACTGCTAATAAAATACAGACATATATTTGCATACAGTCTAACTGATTGATTGAGGTTTTGTGACTATGGTTAGCTGGAAGGTTTCTGCAACAGTTGAGCAGAATGACTTGGATAAATACAAGAGTAACTGACAGATTTTATCTCTGAATTTTCTGGGTGGTATATGTTTAGTCACTACCACACAGTTTAATCTATATTGAATTTCCTCATATCTTTCATTTTACAGCAAAGAATAACTTCAATGATATTTTTCTTCCAAGTTTTTTTAATATAGAGATGTGTTGTGGTTATTTTAATTTTAATTATACAGAATCACAACTAATAACCCTGTTGGATATTGTTTGAATAAGAAGCTGGAACTTCTCCCATTGATATAGCTGGTTGGTTTTTTTTAAGAATGTATAACCAGGGCCAAATAAACATATCAAACCCATTGACATAATATTTATTTGAATGTTTTGAATGGTTTAAAAATAACCTTTGTGGTCTTTTGAGTGAACATGTAATCAGGAAAACAGTAGGAGAAAAAATAGAAAATTCTAAACATGCAAAAAATCAAAGGGAACTATATCATTTAGAGGCACAGAGTTTGTCTTATTTCACATAAAAGAAATGAATGTGAGAGTGTTGACAGAGAAAGTATTTCTCAAATAAATGTCACAGTTTCCTGTATAATTCAAGAAACACTGCAGTGTCCCATCACATCAGTCAAAGTCTTTGATTGATTGTTTTTATTCCTTTGTTTGTGCTTCTGTTTATATTTCATTTTTAGTTAAGCTAGTTGACATCAGGATTTTAATATAGGCAGAAATGTGTGGTGGAGAAGGAAGCACAGGGAGCCTCTTTCTATTACCCCTCAAAAGTCTGTACAGGAACCTCCACCATTAAAGCTGAATTGCCACTATCATACCTAATTTGCTGTTTCATGAACATGACCAGCTCTATAGCCCCTCAATTCATATATTGCCGTCCTCTATAATACCCAACTTAACAGCTTATTGTCAGCCGAAGCAACTAGTGTTTGTAAATTGTTTTGAGGTCTTTGGAGAAATGATCCTAGACTAGTGTGAATTATTATTATTAAAATATGAAATATTTCATCAGCTTCCAGGAAATGTAGTATATTTAAAGATTTCAGAAAACAGCTTTCTTTAGTTGATCACAATAAAATGGATGCAATGTGAAGATCTTTAGCTCCCAAGGATTTTTGTCCCTCCTTTTGTCAAACCTTATTTCATTTTCAATGAGTTTGCCATTCGTTGCCAAAAATAATGAGACAGATATAGACAAGTTCCAAAGGGGGAGCTGTGTTAGTCTAGTTCAGTAAAACAAACAAGAGTCCTGTGGCACTTTTAAAGACTAACACATTTATTTTTCGCATTAGCTTTTGTGGGTGAAATCCCACTTCATCAGATGCTACAAAATGGAAAACCTACAGTATGGGAGGGAAAGATAAATCCTCTGATTACACTTCATTGCATACAGTCAGATTACTTTGGCAAATCAAACAAGTTATACAGATTCAAACAGTGTGGAACAACATATCAGAAAGCAATGAGGTTGAGAGAGGTGAGAATCATGGTTTGTAATGAGAAAGCCAGTTCATGTCTCTATTCAAACCCAAATTAATGGTGTCAAATTTGCATATCAATTCTAACTCTGTAGTTTCTCTTTGAAGCTTTGATTTAGAATTAGCCTGTTTTAACAGACATGTGTTTCACGAAGTCACTGGGGAGATTGAAGTGATCCCCTATTGGTTTTTGAATGTTGACATTTCTGATATCTGATGTGTCCTTTTATTCTTTTGCGCAAAGACAGTCCAGTTTGTCCAATGTATAAGGTGGAGGGGCATTGTTGGCACATGGTGGCATATATCATATTAGTGGATGAGCAGGTAACGAGCCCCTGATGGAGTAGCTGGCTTGATTAGGTCCTATGATGGTGTCATTAGTGGTGATATGTGGGCAGGGTTGGCAGCAGGGTTTGTTGCAGGGATATGTTCCTGCCTTAATGTTTCTGTTGTATGGTCTGTGGTTGCTGGTGAGTATCTGTTTAAGGTTGGGGACCTGTCTGTAAGTGAAAAGAGGCCTGTTTCCCAAGCCTTGGGAGAGTGAGGGATCATCTTGTAGGATAGGTTGTAGATCCTTGATGATGTGTTGCAGGGGTTTGAGTTGGGGGTTGTAGGTGGTGACCAGTGGTGGTCTGTTTTCCTTCTTGGGCTTGTCTTGTAGAAGTTGACTTCTGATTACCCGTCTGGATCTGTCAATCTGTTTCCTCACTTTACCAGTTTTAAGAATGCTTGATAGAGTTCCTGAAGGTGTCTGTCTCTGTGTGAGGGATTGGAGCAACTGTGGTTGTATCTAAGGCTTTTCTGTAGAGAGTGGATCATGTGGTATGTCTTGGATGAAAGCTCGAGGGAAGTAGGCAACTATAGCAGTCAGTAGGTTTCTGGTATAAGGTGGTATTTGTGGGTGTGTCTACACTTACAAATTAAGTCGACTTAAGCTTGCTTAAATCAACTTAATTTAATCTGCGTCTACACTACATTTTTCTTAAGTCAACGTAAGCAGCAGCTTACGTCGACTTAAGGAAAATTAAAGTTGACTTTATAAAACCTAGTATAAAGTCGACTTTACTGGCTAAATCGACTTTATTAAGTCGATTTAGCCAGTGTAGACGCAGATTAGCCCTAAGTCGACTTTAAATCGACTTAAAGGGCTCCAGGGCTCCCCCACTGCCCTCCCTGCCAGGGTGGCTGGCACAAGCAGAGCCTGGTGTGCTCTCCCCCCTCCCACAGGGCAGGACAGAGCCCTGCCCACCCTGTTCCTATGCCCTGTCAGTGTCCCTGTCCTGCTCAGTCCCCATTGTACCCAGGCAAATGCTGAGGCCCCTGGCACTTAGCAAGGGGTGTCCCCCCGCCACCGTGGACCAGTCCCAGGTCCACCTAGCCCCTAGAAGTGGACTTAGGCATCCAGTGTGGACACTCTAAGTCGATTTGGCAAGGTCCCCTTTAAATCGAATTAATTTTTGAGTGTAGACATGCTAAGTCGGCAACAAAGTCAACTTAGTCGACTGTGTTAAGTTGACTTATCAAAGTCAACTTATTTGGCCAAGTGTAGACATAGCCTGTGTGTCCATCATTTGTACTGTAGTGTCCAGAAAGTGGATCTCCTATGTGGACTGGTCTAGGCTGAGTTTGATCATAGGGTGGGAATTGTTGAAGGTTTTTGTAAGGCATTTCCCTTAGTACTGTATGTCATTCTGTTTAAAAAATCAACTTTGTACCCTATATATATATGACTATTCAACATCTTGACAGATGATAGGAAACATGACAAAGTCAGTCAGTCAGATCCCCACCCCCTACTTCCTTCTTCCATCCCTTACAATGCTGGAACAACTCTCTTGCTCTTGTAAGTCTCAGTTTTCCTAGTGATTTTATTTGTTTCTAGGGTATATAGTTGCTAAATTAGTACTTACAAGTTAGTTGTGAGCAAGTTTTACCCAGGGTCAGAGCATGTCCCAGTCCCTGGGGTTTAAATCCTGCAAGTCATGCCATTGAATGATCTGCACCAAAGCTGGTTGAAGTGCTTGGGGGAAGCTCACATCTCTGATAGGTATCCCACCTGGAGCCTCACAGCTCTAATGAAGAGAGATACCTTCACTCTTGATGTAAGGAGGGCCCTAGCCTTTTACATCAATAGGACCAGACGATTTTGCTGCTCCACACAACTCTTCATAGCGATTGCTGACTAGATGAAGGGCAAGCCAGTTTCATCTCAACAAATATTGTCCTGGATTACAGCCTCCATTCGAGCCTGCTGTGAGCAAGCAGGAGTCACACCTCCAGCACCTCTGTCAGCTCATTCCACAAGGCATCTTCAGCAGCTTTCTGGCACATGTGCCCATTCAGGATATATGTAGGGCTGCTACATGATTGTCAGTACATACCTTTATGTATCACTCTGCCATTACACAGCAAGCTCGGGACGATGCTGGATATGGCAAAACAGTCCTTCCATTCCAATGGCCATGAATTCCTGCCCACCTCTGGAGACAGTGCAGGTAACTCACCTAAATCAGAATAGACCTGAGCAAGCACTTGAAGAAGAAATAACAGTTACTTACTTCATAACTGTTGTTGTTTGGGGTGTGTTGCTCATGTCCATTCCACAACTCACCCTCTTTCCCCCCATTGGAGTTCTGGCAAGAAAGAACTGAGAGAGAGGGGGACTGGCAGTGCCCTATATAAGAGTGCATAAATGTGCTGTTGCAGAGTGTGCAAGAGAGGGCTCTATGAATACCATAGGGGAAAAATTTCCAGCATCACTACATGTGGCGCGTGCACACACCTAAATTAGAATGGACATGAACAACACATCTCAAAAAGGAGTTACAAGGTTACAACAGTTACAACTGTTCTTTTCCAAAAATACACTTAAGAATAGAGAAGATGACAAAGCTGATAGGTGCCAAGCTTCATGCTGGTATCAATGCTAAACTCAGATGATGTTTCATTTTCATATTGGATTCCCTCATGAAACTCCTTAAATAGAGAGAGCACTTTTTGTGGACAGTGAATTTTCAACAGGATCTTGTATCTGCCATTCCTTTTACTCATGTCAAAGACATTTTATAGATCAACAAATGCTACATAGAGAGGTGCCTGTTGTTCACAGCTTTTTTCTTGCAACAAGTGCATTATGAAGGACATGTCAGTGGAGTGTCCAGCTCTGAACCTGCACTGGCTATCAGGATAAACTGTCTCAGCAAGCACTTGGAGTCATTACTGCAACACCTTTAGAAACACCTTCCAACCATGCTGAACAGAGATATCCCTCGATAGCTGTTGCAGTCTACTCCATCCTCTTTATTTTTGTATAAAGTAATTATGTTTGAAATATCAATAAATCTCATGTTAAATGGATGAAGAATAGGCTGATGGATCTCAAAATTAGATTTCATTGCAGAAACATCCCATCTTGTGTTTCTTGTAGGGTTCTACAGGGATGGATACTAGATTAGAAGCTATTTGTTATTTTTATCAATCACCCTGAAGTAAATATAAATTGTTGCTAATATTTTTTTATTGCAAATCACACAAAGATTGTTAAGATTGAATAATCTTGGCCCATTCAAATAAAATGTGTCTTCATACAGCTAAATTCAAGGTTATACATCAAGGAACAAGGAATGCAGATCATAGCTACAGAATGGGAGGCTGTATTTTGGAAAGCAGCGACTGAAAAAAGATTTAGAGGTCATACTGGATAAACATGAGCTCCCAGTACAATGCTATGGAAAATTAAGGAACAGGCTTTTTTCGAGATATAAACAGGAAAGTAATGAGTAGGGTGGGTGATTTTACATCTATAAATGGCATTCATGAGACAAGTATTGGAATATTGAATCCTGTTCTGGTTTCCACATTTTTAAAATAATGTTGAAAACTCAGAGAGCATGCAGAAAAGAGCTACATAAGTTATTTGAATGCTAGAGAAAAGTCTTTACATTGAGAGATTTCTGGAGCTCAGTTTCTTGAAAATAAAATCAAGAGGTGACCTGGTGCTGTATGTTTCTGCTTTGCAGGTGAATGAAGTGAGGCATCAAGTGTTGTCAGTCAGTCATTAATTAGGCGGAGGGCTGACGGGTTGTTAACTAGTGGCTGCATGCATGAGCTCCCTGTCTGTGGACTGCCCCAGTCTGAGCAAATAATTGAGACGCTCATTCACGATCGAATTAATCAGCATGACCATGGATCCATTGAGAATGAAGGCAGTTGGCTAAGTTTATTGCAACAAAGCATGATGAAAAGCACAACTTTCAACTTGCGGGTATACTTCACATATGTGTGCCCTGATGCAATGCAATGGAATGGTGCAATTTGACATCAGGATCGCTGCCATCTCATAGGCCGAACAAAGCTATTCACTCCAACCTCCATTTTTATATTGTTTCATGGACAGGTTTTGCTCTGCCCTCTGTTACATAGGTAGTTGTCAACCTTTGACGGCATCTAGTCCTACCCATCTCCATTTATAGAGGGTTAAACCAAAACATATCAATCCATTCTGACATTTGACAAGGTCAAATAGTCCCTGTTCTCTAGTGCTACTGCCTTGATGTCTCAGTTCTTTCTATTTATAACTTCTTGAAGTAGCAAAATACCAGGTGCATCCAAATCTTAGCCAGCCACTGTTAATTTCCATGACTTCTTTATAGACTACTGTGATTTTTCACACCCTTGACTATACTTTGGCTTTGTAACCTGGTCTCGTTTTCCAGGCCTCAGACCTCGTCTTTGGCCTGTTATATTAGCCTTATGTCTCAGGCTCTCACTTTCTGCTACATCAGATGGCCTCATGCAGTGCTATGCATATCACAGAATAGAGATTAACAATGGTTCCCAACATACAAAGGGGAATTGTGGGCAAATCAGAGAATGCTGCAGACTGGGAAAGTGAGTCTGTCTCGTGCTGCGAACAGCTTACTTGGAGCAAGAGAACCTATATGTGCCTCGGGGAAAGAATTTTTGGCACTCCTTGATGTTCATATCCTTCCCCTGTGGAAATGTCTTCTGCTCTAATTTTGGGGGAGGAACCAGAATGAAATTTTAAAACTGATCAATTTTTAAATTTTCTGTGAAGCCTTAAGTTTTCCATGGAGACTGAGATGTTTTAAAAAACATGAGGATGTCTTCCTGATATTGTACGCTTACACACACACACACACACACATAGAGGCAGAGAGAAAATAGTACACCGTATCCTATTTTCCAACAGTGGCCAATCCCAGGTGCTTAAGGGGCAATGTACAGAAGAGATGATGATCAAGAGATCCATCCTGTCCATAATTTGGATGAAAATCAGGCCACCCATTTCACAAATGTGTATGTAACACAATGAGGTCACTGTACTCATAGAGACATGCTGGATGTCCACAAGGATTGGACCAGGATTGTCAGCACCAAAAGTCTTCTTTAGTTGTGAACAAATAGCTGCCTCTGAGAGTCACTGAGGTCAGCCGCTAGTCAAGTTCACATGTACTAAGCAACTATTTTACCTACTTCCCCTGTTAGGTAAGCTACAATCTAGCTCCACAAGAGTTCCAGTTCCATCTGGCTTGCCTTTTTGCAGCACATCATGGCAACATCCATATACAGACACCACAGTCATCTGTGGATATTGGACCTGGGACCTAAACATCACTGCATAAACCCCTGGTGCTACCGTCAAGGCAGAATTCCTTCAACCATTAACAGCTCCTACAGTCATTTGAATCAGTCAATGGAGCAAAACTGAACCATACCATACTACGTTTGTGTGTTGTTGCGCCGCACTCCAGTCTTCTCCAAAATGTAGTTTGTAGGCCAGTTGTGGCTGGAGAAGAGGGCTGGGGAAACTCATTGTCCACGCATGTTAGTGTAAATGCTTCTTGGCCCAGTTGCCCCACAGTTCATGTAGCTGGCCCCTGTTTTTGACAGGACTGATGTGCATGTGTGACTGTGTAGACTGCTACCGATCAGAATACCGATCCACTTGTTTCATCATTCATGTATGCCCTTCTGCTCCCTAGAATAGAACAAGGCTTGAAAATCTTGCCCTATACTTTCAATATCCAATTTAAGGTAATGGGTCTATACTGAATCTTTACTTCTTTACTTTCATATTTGAACCAAATCTCATTGTAATGCTGATATAGTTATAAAGCAGATTGTAATTTGTGGTAGGAACCATCAGTGGAGCCCTGGAGCATGGCTAGGGCTTCTATATGCTATGGTAATACAAATATAAATAATAATTTTGAAACCAATTAGTGGTCAAAAGAGATTAAAAAACACTGAGCAAATCAAGTGATTTTCTGTCGGCTATGTTAGTTTTATTGTTGCATGGATGAGTCGCATAACTGTAACCCCCTTCTCACCAGGGCTGGATTAAAGGGCCGTGGGGTCCCAGGCTGCCAAATTTGTGGGCTCCTCAAGCCTGGCCCTCCCCACATGGTGACCTGGGCTGGCCAGTGTGTGGCCGCTGCACTCCAAGGCTGGGGGCGGGGCCAACTGACATGCGGGGCGACCTCCAGGATGGCCCTCTAGGGCCCGGAGCAATATTGGTCTGCCACACTGGCCTGAGCCACAGGGGCCCCAGTACAGTGGCTTAATGTTCCTGTGGGGCCTGGAGGGCTGCCACCAGAGGCTGCCCTGCACACCGGCTAGCCCTGCCCCTGGAGCGTAACAAACCTGTGCTGGCCCGCCCCTCTTCCTGGGGGTAGACAACTGCTGACTCAGCAGCAGAGCGGGAGAACCACAGACTACCACAGCCTCAGGCCCCCCCCCAACAGCACCCCTGCCCAGCTGGCTCTGAGCTGGCAGGGCTGGATCAGCAGAGGCTTTACAGGCTGCAGCCCAGTGTCCCTCGTAAGGCCTGGGGCCCGGGGCTGCAGCCCCTATTCTAAAGCCCCTGCATTGATCCAGCCCTTCTTCTCACCTTCGTAAATAACCCTTACTGGAGGTAATATCACAGAGTGCTGCTCTTCCTTCCTTCCTTCCTTCCAACTTAACTCACTACAGAAATTTTATTGTACAAAAACGTTCTATTTCCTACTGCAATTTAGACAAGCATAACGTTTGTCTCTAAAAAGATAATGGAGTTGAAATATTGTGAATGAAAACTTCTATTATTAGTCTTGATCTCTGTGTATCAGTTCTATTTTGCCAAATGGGTAATAAAATAAAAGTTTCCTAGAATAGAAACCTAGGTAAAAGAGAATAGGAAATAAATAACTTGTTACTGCCTCAGAGATTTTTACCTCTTCAAAGTGGTACATGACTCTTGTATATGCTTTGTCACCAAATTGTGTGTGTGTGTCTGCACTCAGAGAGAGAGAAATTTTTTTTTTTTAATTTGGTTACTACCTGGAGGCTTTTCTGTCAGTGAAATCTTCTATCTATAAGGCTTAAAGAAAAGTACGGGTTAGGAAAACAAAAGTTAAACTCCTCAAAACAATTTTGTTTGACAAAGCTTTTATTGCAAGAAAAAATATAACTGTGCATTTTCAGATTACTCTTCTCATGAAATAAGCCACATGTAAGTGAGACCCCATCTTCTCCTAAGTGATTCTGAATGGGACCACACCTTCCATGCAACACTTTCAGTAATGTGCTCCTAATTTTAACAAGAAGCTCCCTCCAGACTTGTGTGTATTAGCCAGTGATACATATGACACTCCCAGCCTGAAATGTCATTTTTCTGTCAATGGCCCATACTTTTCATATCCTTCCCCCCTATAAACCCTCAGTCCTTGAATTCCCATATTTCTTGATCCATTAGGCACCTTCTTTCCAGCACCTCTTGGAGACTTTCCTAGGTGGCTCTACTCCCCGGTGGCTGTTCTTTACAGAAGCAGTTGTAGCAGCAGTAGGGTGACCAGATATCCTAATTGTATAAGGGCAATCAGAGTATTCGGGGTTTATATCATACAGGTGCCTATTACCTCCCACCTCCTCTTCCAATTTTTCATACTTGCCATCTGGTCATCCTCCAGCAAGAAGAAGTCCCTCAGCCTTTTCTGATAGTAGTGATAGCCATCCTCTGGCTATTGTTGTTTGGTCAGATGAGCGATGAATCCCCCTGGCTGGTGCATGTGTGTGAAGGCTCAGCACTGGGCTCCATTGTTTCCACACAGTGATTGGGGATATGGGAGGGGAATGGACTCCAAATACCCTTCAAGTACCAGCTATTCCAATTCTGAGCTGAAGCTCAATGGCAAACTCTACTGGGGAGGGAGGTGGTCTGCGCTGGCTGCTGAACT
The DNA here is from genome assembly GCA_007922175.1 of Pelusios castaneus. Taxonomy (NCBI): domain Eukaryota; kingdom Metazoa; phylum Chordata; order Testudines; family Pelomedusidae; genus Pelusios; species Pelusios castaneus. The sequence continues at coordinate 7,772,925 of ML685851.1, forward strand.
TCCATTCTGTCATCCTCATGTACTGTTGGAGTGGCTGGTGAGGAAGCGGTGCAGGGACTGTGTGGTGCATTCTACATTTACCCTTAGTGGTGCCAGTTAGGGATGAAGGTAGGGAGTTTCCTTTTCAAGATGTGCCCCAGCAATGACTGGCACATCCTTGGCGTGGCAACTGCCTAGATAAACAGCATCCTCTTCAATCTCAGCCTCTGACAGGGCTAGAAATGTTAACAAGCAGCTCTGTGGGTGCATCTACACTGGCAAATTAGGTCGACTTAAGGATGCTTAAGTCGACCTAAACAAAGCCACGTCCACACTGGGCTTTTCTTAAGTTGACTTAAACATTTCCTTAAGTCGACTTAATAACACCTCCTTTTAGGTCGACTTAAGCCTTAAGTCAACTCCTTAAATCATCTTAAGGCCTTTGTAGACAGGGATTAATGCTAAATCGACTTTATTAAGTCGCTTAAAGCCAATAAAATAGCTATCTCTGCTGTTAGGTCGATTTAACAAAGTCGACTTAAAGTGTAGTCAATATGTTAAGTCGACTGAACAAGGTCGACTTTAAGTCAACTTAAAGTCGACCTTGTTCAGTCGACTTAACAATGTTGACTTAACTTTGTAAGTGTAGTAGCCTGTGTGAATTTTCTGGTGTGGCTGTCAGGTATAGGAAAGGGAGCCTAGCTAAGAAGTTACCACAAAGATAGGAATGGCAAGATTGCATAGCTGTCAGGTTTGTTGCACAGCCTGTTTAATTATGGCATGCTTTAGTCTGGAGCGCCTTTGATCATTGGAAGGATTTCGTAAAGGCTTCTGTGTTAGTTCTTTCCAATTCAGCACACAAATGCAAATCACCTCTGCAAGTGTATGAGATTAAACACCATCAATCTGAAATTCACATGTTTGGAAATTTTATTCTCTCTAGTTAAAAGTAACTCCTGAAATTACTTGGACTGAAAGAAATTACAGTACTTGTGCCTAAAAGGTTCCTTCCATTTTGAAAGATATTGTTGTTTCCTCTGGTATTCCCTGTAAGTGAATGGAACATTTCTCAAACCACTAGAATCTTTCAAAATGGAAGAAACTTATTTTAAAAAGTGCAACCAATTGAGTGAGGGGAAAACATTTTCCATTGTTCACTTCCTGCATTTTACTGCACTTTATGGCCAATTTTACTGTTAGGAGTTTTACTGTTTGTTTTTTTGGTTTTGGGGATGGTTGGCATTTGATTGGTTTTTTTTTTTGGTTTTTTTTTTTGTAGGGGTTACCCTGAAAACACATTCTGATCCCTATTCATTCCCATTGATTTCATTGTGGACACAAACTATAAGGTTTAGCCTGATATTATGGCACAGAGTCATGAATAGAGCTGAATAAATTTTTTTGACCTGAAAGTTTTTATCACCAAAACATGCAGATTAAGGTTCACGGAAATATTTTGTGACTCTGTATCGATTTTGCCAAATGGTTTTGGCTGGGAGAGACCTCAAACACAGGGTGGAGAAGGGGAGGGGAAAAATTAGTGTTTCCTTTTAACATTTTTGAAACAAAGCATTTCAATTTCTCTATTCAAAATGTTTTGTTTCAAAATGTATTTCAATTTTATTTTTAAAATTATAAAGAGTTCAAAACAAAACATTTTGTGTCTGATTGAACAAAGTATTTCATTCTACATGAAATGGTTGGGTTGGGGTTGGTTTTTGTACTATTGGGGCCACAAATTTTTAAATTTTTTTTCTAGTCTACCCAAAATAATTCATTTTTCAATACGTTGGATCTGCCAAGTGAAATGAAAAACTAGTTATTCATAGGGCTCTACTCATGAGTGTGAGAGTGATGATGAAGGGGAAGGTATGACAGTATTAACTGACAGAATATAGAGCACAAGAGAGGAGCATATGGAAACAAGGGTTGAGATGTAGACAGGGAAGACTCAGAAGTGATGAGGCGCCTGAACTATATTACTATTATTTATTCTGTGCTCAGTGTTGTACAAAGCACATAGGGAGATGTGGTCTCTGCCTTACAGAGCTTACAACCTAAAAGATAAAATAAAGCAGAGACAAAATACAGTGAGGTGACCAGGATGGTCTTGGAGCATCAGTGCTTTCTAATGGATGACAGTGTTTTTGCGACATGTGTTACCTTTGGGGGAACAAGCAAGTTTTCAAGAGCGATTTCACTGAAAGTGCGAATAGCATTTGGAATAATGAATGGGTGATTCCAGGCATGAGACCATGTAGAAGATGGCATGAGGATGATAGCAGGAGAAAGAGCTGAAAGTAATGTGAGGCAGGATTGACTGATGGGGCAAAGCTGTTGTGAGGACTGAGGAGAGCTGGGGCAGAATGATGTGCAAATCTGGAAGCCAGTAGAGAAAATCCCTTAGACATGGTTAGAGTGGCAAGCAGGGAAGATCAGTTGCAAGAGAGATCAGTTTTGCCACAGGGGGCCTGAATTTGTAGCTTTGTAATTTGAATATGGAAATGAAAATATCAGCAATCATATGTCACATGAACACAGCAAATGTGTGAGAGAATAAACCAAAAAGTGACATGGGACAGTAGGATTCCAGGTTCTTGATTCTTTTAAGGTCAGCTGAAGGACCCTGAACCAATGAAATCAAATAAATAATGTGCAAGTATGAAAGTTAATGGCAAATTAAGAGCGCAGGAGGACTTTGAATAGCCTGCAAAAGGGAGGAATGAATGCCTGGCTTAGAGGGTCTGCTGAGATCACTGCCCTAGATAGTGTCGCTGCAAGTGATGAGTTAGATGTAGCAATAAAAATAGCCTTCTTTAGAACAAGGTATTTTATATATCTCACACATTATCTTACTATTTAATCCCTTCCCTACTGACAGCAAGACCTGTCTAGCAATATTTGCTTCGGGTCCAATCTTGCAAAGAACTAAATATCCCCTATGAAGTGCTGAGGACCCATTGTAGGTCATTGGAATTGAGAGTGGTTAGCACCATAAAAAATTGTGCTCTAACTTCGTTAAGCTTTTATCTTTGATGACCATTGCTCCAGCTTAGATCTAATAGGGGAAGATATTAATATGAGCAAGGAAAGGGAATGGGAAGGGGGGTTATTTGTATCTTTCTTTCAGCTTCATTTGCACAACCCATGTACCTTTCAGGAGTTTAAAAGATGTTTTAAAATCAGGTATGAAATTTGCAGCTTTCCTTATTTCATTTGATTTCCTCAGAGTGATATCAGCAACATTTGGGCAGATGATGGTTCTCGGGACTGTTGGAAAGCAATATAACCAAGTAATGGGGTTGTAAATGCTTAGGGAAATAAATTGAAATAGCCAGTGCTGGAAAGATACCTGTAATCCTGAACTGAGAAATAAAAATTTGCAGTGTAAAACTTGAATGGAACAGACTATGCCCAAAAAGGATGAAAGGCAGATTTGATTACCATCTGTTAATATCAAAGTTCTAATTTCCACCACACACATAAAAAGCAACAGACATCTTGAAGAGGATGAGTACACACACCCCTCTCTTAATATTGATTGTTGTGATTGGAAGAGGAGAATTAGTGAAATATACATCTAGCATAAACTCCTCCAGTCTGGCCATTTTCCCTTCCAGTTGTCTCCCTCCAATCTGTCCAAAATTCCTTTGTTAAAGTCGTCTTCTCATCCCACTGCTCCAACCATGTTCGATCCTTTTGAATGTCCATTGACTTTCCATCACTTACCACATAAAATTCCAACACCTCATCCTCAAATACAAAATCGCATCTCTTGCCTCCACCTACTTCTCCTCTGTCACTTACCTCTTCCAAATTCTCTTGCCTTTCTCCTTATTGTTGTTTTATTCTTTCATTTACACCAGAATAAATCAGGAACAACTTCATGGAAGTCGACATAAGTACACCAGGAAAACTGGTGAAAGTGAATGAGTGTCAAATTTGCCCTATCTCCCATTCTAAGCTTTGTGCTCCTTATGTCCGGTACCAGTCACAATGTATCTGACAATAGCTTTATCTTTTCATCTGTAAACCCCTCATCTCTAAATAGTTCCTCCTCTCACATTCCGCTCAATAGTAGTATTTATAAACAAACTCTTTCGTACTGCTGTACTATGGTTCATCCTGCATTTGTTTCCCTCGCTTTCTTTAGATTCTAATCACTTGAGGCAAGGAACATGTCTTATCTGTTTTCTGTAAAGGGTATGTTTATGATACTTTATAAACATTTTACTATAATAATGCTCTTAAGAATGCTGCCGAAGGGCTTCGAATAGGTTTGATGACAATGTAAGAGGTTTTTAGAACTTTTCACTAGCGGATAGTGAATGCCCTTTCTTCCTATTCTCTTTAGTAATTTATTTCTCCTCCACTTCCATCCCCATTTACTGGATCAACAGTATAACTATTATTAGGGAATGCAAATATGACATTAGTTATGCGTTATTGTGGGCTACTGGATGCTGCATATCCAACCTCTTGTTTACTTATGAATAGTGCTGGTGATTTAAGACAGCTTAGAGCTCCATTAATGGGATTCTAAAAAAAAAAATTACTTCTGATTCAATACCAAGTTTTACTTGCAAGACTTTGGAGAATGGCTTTGAGATCAGCCATGGATGGGAGATTTTGTGTGCAATTGAAACCTTTCCCACATGTTCATTTGTTCTGGCAGATGTAAAAATGGCATTTTAAAAATAATTTGGGTGGGGCAAATTTGATTCAAGAAGAGATTGCAGTTAGCCACTTTTATATACAAAATGTGTTGTCTAGCTTTTCATTATACATACCTTCCAAAGAGGTTTTAGTTATGCAGTGTATGATATCCAGGCTTGTGTATAAACTCACCACCTCTTCTGCATCTGGTCCACTCTTGTTATTTCTACGTAAAGAAATAGAAATGTAATAAATGGGTTTCTTACGTATTTACTGAGAAGTCACCTTCCTGCCATCTATCTATCTATTTTTGAAAGCTCTTCTCTGAACTCTTTCTACTCTTTGTCACTATCTCTCCATTAATAAGGTGATCAGAACTAAATACAATATTACAAATGTGGTTGCAACTGAGTTCATAGAAGGGAAAATAATTTCTCTTCCATGATAAGATGCTCTTGTGTATGCCACCCAAAATTGCATTGGTCTTTTTGCTTCCATATCCCAGTGCAAACACAAGTCCAATTTTCTGTTCACTATTACGGTCTATTTCAGAGTTGCCTTTTCCTGATTTCTTCCTCCGACTGACTATTTGTGTATTGCACTATTTACGCAAGATGTATTAGCCTGCATTTTTTCCTACGGAGGATGGTGAGAGAAAAAAAAGAGTGCACCAGCAAAGAGGCTGTTGCAATAATCCCAGCATGAAATTATTGAGGAATGAATGCAGACTGTTGAATCTCATATTGTTGTTATTATTTAATACTTATATTACAGTAATGCTCCAGTGTCCTACTGTACAAACATGGAAGATATGGTCTTTGTCACAAGGAGTTTCTTTCTTATTCTCTAGGTCAGGATTCTCAAGGTTTTCCATGTAGCAACACAGTTGGCAGCATGCCCAACGATGCACAACACTGAAGCCCCACTCTGCTGAATCTCCCTCCCTTCTCCCCCACCCTGCACCACCAGGAGACTTTCGGTAGTGGTGCAAAGCAGAGAAGCTCTCTGCCACCGAACCCCGCCCCCCCACTGCTGCCGAGACTTTCGGCAGCTGCTCAAATTTGAGCAGCCCCTCACCTCCAGAAAAAAGCTTCCACTGTTTTGGCAGTGACCAAAACACCCCTCTCCCACGATTCCCTGCCGCCATGAGTCATGACCCCAACAACAAGAGAGACCCCGCTGCTGGGTTTCTTTCAGTGGTGGTCAGGCTCCGGAAACACAGTCAACCATGTGCCACTAATGTGTCGTGACACAGCAGTTGAGACTGCTACTCTAGGTCCCTTTATAATATATCTCTGTTTTAATTGGTAGTTGCCTCTCACCCTATTTTATATCATATTGAGACTCCATGGACTTTTTTCTGTGTCTTGTGAGTGTAATTCACATTCAGCATCCCCTCATCCTTATGCAATCCTACTGCAAAAGCAAATATTGGACATGGAAACCTGTTGAATAGAAATCGACTTAAGAACTCCAACCCATTTCCAATAAGAAACAAAAGCCTGGTATGGGTTCCAAATGGCTACCTGTAGGGGCAAATTCTATATCTCATCATCTGAGAGAGATAGAGAAAGGGTACAGTTCATAGTCAGTGATCTTTACGGTGTATGTATTTTCTTTGGCATTTGACTCTCATGATCCGTTTGGTTTTCGTCATGTAGGCATGATAGTATCTTTTCTAACTGCCAGTTATGGTTCATCTTGTGTCTTATTTCTTTTTCTGCAGGATTTACAGATTATCAGTACAGATGAAAACCAAGTGTTTGTGGCTGTTCAAGAATGGTACCAGACAGACACGTACAACCTGTATCAGTCTGACCCGCAGGGTGTATACTATTCCATCTTACTAGAGAATGTCAGGAGCGCTAAGCAACCCGAAGAGAATGTCCTGATAGATATTCTGGAGGTAGGGTGCCATGCAAATATTAGAACTTTGTTGCTTTCTATCTCTTCCCTTGTCTCTCCTATCTTACATTTTTGCTCAGCAGCTCTAATCATGAATGTAATTAACTTTATGGTGATAACATCCTCCCCAATTCTCTAGAGTGATGTGAAGGGAGTCGTGTATTACTCTAATTCTCTCTCTCTCTCTCTCTCTCTCCCCCTAATGTGTTGCTTGATTTTTAAATGCACAATTTCCTGCATTTCCAAGGATGTGTAGGAACAAGTTTAGTGTTTTTCATGGACTTCTAATACCAGGCACTGGTGTGATTTGAAGTACTGAGGTCAAGTTGTAAGATACAGTTAGCACTAGTTTATTCTGGAAGAAGGACTATAAATACCCAGGAAACAGGCTTAGATAACAAAATTTGGCTTTGTTTACCTTTCCTTTTCAGTTTGTCAGGCTCTCAGCTGCTAGCTGTGTTGTCTGAGTAGCCAATGAATGTAATTATCAGTTTACTATGCAAGTCCCCTTCTTTGAGTTTTGCTTACATATTTACGTATCTTTTACTAGGAAGCCTTTTAGCCAGTAGAATCTCAATAAATAGCAGTTGTTTGAGGCTAGTTCTGGGTACAATACGATGATCTTGGCAAATGAAGAGTGAATAACATTAGATTTAACTCAGAGCACAAATCCCCTTGCTTTGTGTAGGCATTTTTTCCCTAGAGGCATGGCTGTGAGAGGAGACATCCTTTCAAAATACTTGACCGTGGATTTTAAACCTGCAGCAGTTGGCTAAAGAAACAGACAGTGGGAAAAATAGGAGTTTAGGAAGAAATTGTCATCAATTCTCTGGTTTAGAAAGAAGATGATGGCAGCGCTTAAATGTAATAGTCTGCGTCCCCTGCTACTAAAAAAAAAAACATTCTTAATAAATGCACCAGACTTCTGCAAAAAGGATTCACAATACTCCTTGCCTAACACATATGTTTAGAGAAAAGTTAAATGATTCTCTCCAGTACTGTAATTGGAGAGGGGAAATGATGTAATGCTCCAAATTTTTCTAATCTCCTCCATCTTTATGTAACTCCCTCCTTTTTGATAGACTGTAGGAGACAAGGAGATGTGTGACATAATCGCCATCCCTCCAATTCTAGCACTGAATCCCATAGCAGGATTTTGTTGGAAGGAGCTATTGGAAAAAGGCCACCCTTTTACTGGATAGATCTGTTCTCGTGTAAGAGTCCAACCTGCGGATTTTAATGACAAAATATATTTTTTGCTGCTTTTGGTCTTGTTACCTAGGCAGAGCTAAGAGGAAAAAAGCTACATTCTCTTTCTCCTCCAGCATCTTCAAGAGCATGGGTCACAGAGAGGTGTTAAGGGGGTACAAGCACTCTGCTGTTCCCTTATTGCTAAGAATTGCCAGTACAGAAAAGACTTGGGACCACCAGGCTAGAGCATTGTTTACTAAACTCCATTCAAGCCCACCGTGGAAGCCCACTAAAGTTCAGGAAGTTGCAAAAGTCTTACTGAGGGAAGTCTCTGTCCCATGACACCTCTATTATTAGTGATTCACAAAAGGAAGAGCTCCTAGATTAAGCTGAGAATTCCACATTTAGTTTGTAGAGCTGGCTTAAAAAAATTAATTATAAAAGGAGAATACTTAATAAGGAATGATTGAAAGACAATACACATAGAACCTCACAATACTATTGTCACATAGTCAATTTTCAGAGAAGAACAGCACTGTGAATGAACAGAGTTCTCTGCCTGTATATGGAAACTTTACAATTTGCAGACTTTCTGCAATATGATGAAATACAGTTAGTGTTTGTTTTCTTTACTAGAACATGATGAGCAAGTAATACTTACAGGATTATTTGTGATGTCTTATTTACACTGTACAAAGTAGTTAATAAAAATAAGGCCTGTTACCAGTGTTCCCTCTAAGCTGCACGGGCGCGCGGCCGCCCAGCGGCCGTCGCACCCCCCGCGCAGCAGTGAGGGACCCCCGCGCAGCCCGGCAGCCCCCGCCACTTCCTCCAACCCCCGGGGCCATGGCTTTGCCGCAGCACACCCGGCCTGCGCCCGGCCTCTGGGCTGGCCCTCCCCGCCCCCAGGGTGGGACAGGCAGGCTCAGGCTCGGCTCAGGAGCGTGGGCCTGCCTGCCTGCCCCACGCGGCCGGGCCAGAGGGGTGGCTGCGGCAGCAGCGGGCTCCCGGGGTCCCACCCACAGACTGCTTCCTTCCCGGGGCCGGGCTAATCCACGGCCCTGGCCTCCCAGCACGAGGCCGGGTTCAGCCTCCGGGGCTGGGGTCTGCTCCCCCCCCACCGGCGGCTTCCCAGGGCCGCGGTAGGGTCCTCTCCCGCCGGCGGCCTTGGCTTGCTTTCTTTCTTTCTCTTTTCCTTATTTGTCTTCCTTTTTCTTTCCTTTTTTTTCTTTCTCTTCTTTCCTTCCTTTTTCTTCTCTTCCTCCTTTTTTCTTTCTTTCTTTCCTCTTCCTTCCTCCTTCTTTCTCTTCCTGTTTCCT
>ML685851.1:7781984-7899673 GCA_007922175.1 Pelusios castaneus
TTTTTTCCTTCTTTGTCTTCCTTTTTCTTTCCTTCTTTTTTCTTTCTCTTCTTTCCTTCCTCTTCCTTCTTTCTTTTTATCTTCCTTCCTTTCTCTCTCTCTCTTCCTTTCTTCTCTCTTTTTCTCTCTTCCTTCCTTCCTCCCTTCTTTTTTTCCTTCCTTTTTAAAAAAAAACTTTTAAAAAATTAATTTTAAATAAAAATCTTTCTAAAAATTAAATTTCAATTCAAAATTCATTCAAATTCAATTAAACACAATTAATTAATTCTATTTACAATTACTTTAACTTCAATTAATGCCTATAATTTCTGTCGTGTGAGTTTGCACAAAAATTTTATTAGAAAAAGTTTTGCACACGGCTTGAAAATTTTGCACACAAGCCACCAAACCTTAGAGGGAACATTGCCTGTTACTGTGTTTAGGGATTGCTGAATGGCTGTTGGTTTTGTTTTGTGGTCTGATTTGGGATTTCTTGCTGGGTATTTTAATAGAAGTGTCTTGGAAAAAAATCTTCAATTCCAAATACACACAACTCTCAATGGATTAAGAATTTCTCTTTTAACTAATGCATAATATTGCTTGAAATTTGCACTGTTTGTCTTGATTATATTCCACTGGCCTCATTTCATCCTTTACATGGGTATCTGCTTTATAGCCTTTTATAGATGTTCACTTGTCTGCATTCATTTTCCTTTATAGCCTTTATCTTTTTGGCACAGTGTATCTTTTCCGCTCTTGTTGCATATGTGCACAGGGACCAACCTCTGAAATCCATGTTTTTTAAAAAAAAAAAACAGGGAAAAAAAAAGCAGAGAGCTGCAATTCAAAGTCAATACGGCCTTTCAATCTTGTAGCCAAGTGCTGTCAAAGCAACCCAGCCACAGGCTTGCAAAACAAGCATTTTGGTGTTATGTTTGAGGGTCCAATCCTGAAACAAGTGGGAATATTCAAAAAAGTAAAGATCATAGAATCGGACACGTATTTGACAGCATAAACATATTGTGCTAGAGATTGCTTAATTTATACCTCAATCTGCAAGCCTTACTCAAACATATATTCCTCGGCCATGTGATTTAGACCTATTGACTTCAGTTGAGTGTTTGTCTAACATTTGCAGAGTTGTCCATTAGGTGGTCACTGCCCACATGGTATGTTGTAAATGATGAGAGGCCTGCCATAGGAAAATGGTGCAGAAAAGTTCTGCAGCAGTTACTACAGAAGAGATCTATGGTAGTTAATATGTATCATACTGTCTAGTCATCAGAAGAAAATGATTGCTGAACTATAGGAGCTGCTGGCTGCTGAAAATGTGCTGCACAGGAGCTGAGCTCTTTTGGAAACATGGCTATTTCTTTAAGGGCTCTGTGGGAACTATTAGGTACCAAGATCTTGAAAATCCAGCCTAATCTAAAGACTACTGAAATGAGTGGGAAAACTCCCATTTTCTGCCTTGCAACCATCCATTTTAGGTACTTATATGACACCCGTCACCAAACTATCTGAGTGCTTTACAATCTTTTTATGTATTTATCCTCACAACATCCCTACGGGGGAAGACAATACAAATAACCCCATTTTACAGATGTGGAACTGAGACAAAGTGATTTGTCTCAGGTCACCTAACGAGTTTGCAGCAAAGAAGGGCACTGGACCCATGCTACCATCCTAACCTCTTTCCAGTCTGTGGTTTTTGGATCAGTCCTGTGGAGCCCTACGACAAATACAAATCATCAGAAATAAAATAATTAATATCAACTCTCTACCGTTCTAACAGAGCTGCCATCCCAGATATCTGCAGGCAGAGCTTTCATTAATATTAATATCAAAGGTGTTTGGAATGAAGGACAAATATATACTCTTAAATATTACAGATGAAGTGGGATGAAAGTGTATGCAGAATAATAATCTCAGTGAAAACTAGCTATTTCTGATCATACCGACAGCTGACTACACTGTGCAATCAAGTACAAAGCTGTAATAAATCCTCAGATTATGTTAAGCACCTACATGTCTGCTGAAGAGAGAGAGAGAGAAAAAAAAAATTTAGGCCTGAATTCATGTAATGGCATTTAATTTGGCAAAGTGGGTTTTTTTGTTGATGAAAATTTTAAAGAATGTGATCCCTCTCTGTTTAAAAATCTCTGGTACCACACACACAAACTCTCCTCGCTTCTCTTCTTCCTTTAGTACAACTCTGCCCCTCCATACATCCCACTTCCCCAACATTCCAGTTCTACCGTTGTATTTCCATTAGATTCTAGGACATGTAATTCCACTGAGCAGGATTTGAAAGTGTAGATTATGGAATGGATTGTGGTGATCCTTTGATCTGACCTCATGTATATCACAGGCCATAGAAGTCCCCCTAAATAATTTCCAGAGCATATCTTTTAGGGAAAAAAAATCCAATCTTGATTTTAAAATCATCAATAATGGAGTATCCACCGCGGCCCTTGGTAAATTGTTCCACCTGTTAATTAATTTCACTGTTAAAAAATGTGCACCTTATTTCCAGTTGAGTTGATCCAGCTTCAGCTTCCACCATTGGGTCATGTGATCCTTTTCTCTGCTAGATTGAAGAGCTCATTCCTAAATGTTTGTTTCCCACATAGGTATTTATAGGTGGTGCTCAAGTCACCCCTTAATCATTTCTTTGTTAAGCAAAATAGATTGAGTTCTTTGAGTCTACCAATGTAAGGCATGTTTTCTAATCCTTTAATTATGTTCATGGCTTTTCTCTGAACCTCTGCAATTTATCAACATCCTTCTTGAATTGTGCACACATGAACTGGATACAGTATTCCAGCTGTGGTTGCATCAGTGCCAAACACAGAAGGAAAATAACCTCTCTGCTCCTAATCAGGATTCCCCAGTTCATGCACCTCAGGATTGCATTAGCTCTTTAGATCACAATATCACACTGGGAGTTCCTATTCAGCTGATCATTCACTACAACTCCTGTATCGTTTTCAGAGTCACTGCTTCCCAGGATAGAGTTCCTCATGACATCTTTACTTTGTTCCTAGATGTAGACATTTACATGCAGCTATATTAAAACACACACTATTTGCGTCTATCTAGTTTACCAAGTGATCCAAATCACTCTAAATTAGTGACCTGTCAGCTTCATTCTTCACCATTTCCCCAATTATTGTGTCAGCTAAAAACTTTCTCAGTAATATTTTTGTTTTCTTCCAGATCATTGATAAAAATTTTAAAGAGCATAGTGCCAAGATCTATACATTTCAGTTAGCCCTTTGATGTGTACCATGTTAATTGTATAGCATTCTAGTTTTTTTCATCAAAATACCATATTATAGCAAGCCAAATGCCTTACAGAATCTAAGTATATTATCTCAAAACTATGATTGTTATCAACCAAAGTTATAATCTCATTAAAAAAGTACCAAATTAGTTTGAAAGGCTCTATTTTCCATAAATCCATGTTGTATGTATTATTTATACTACCCTCCTTTAATTCTTTATTAATCAACTCCCTTATCTCACCTGGGATCAGTGTCCGTCTGGTCAGCCTATAATTATACAGGTCATTCCATTTGCCCTTTTTAAATATTGGCACAACATTAAATTTTCTTGCAGTCTTCTGGAGCTTCCCCAGTGTACTGTGACTTAGTGCAAACCTACATTAATAGTCTAAAGAGCTCATTAGCCAACTATTTTTAAACTCTTGGATGCAATTTATCCAGACCTGTTGATTTTTAAATGTCTGATTATTAGTAACTGCTGTTTAATATCCTCCTGTGATACAAATGGAGTGTTATCAACACCATATGATGAGACCATATCATCCTTTTTCCTCCAAATACAGAACAGAAATATTTATTGAACACTTCTGCCTTCATTATTATTGATAATTCTACTTTTTCCACCAGTGCCATGGTCAGGATTTGTTTTGTTATTAATATATTTTAAAACTCCTTATTATCCTTAACTCTGGTGACCATAGATTTCTCCTTGTAGGCTTTGGCTTCCCCTAGCAATTTTCTGCAGTCCCTAACTTCTGATATACATTCATTACTGTCAACTTCCCCTTTCTTATGTTTTGTTGTTGGGGTTTTTTATTTATTTTTTACAACTGCCTTTGCTTCCCTGTTAAATTAACTTTTTAAAAAACCAATATGGTCTTCTCTCCTGATTGTGGGACTGTGGATTTTGGGGCATCTAGGAAGGCAGTGATACTCAGCATTCAGGAGTCAAATTAGTGATTAGCATTACCCAAAAGAGCCATAGTAATGTGATTTCATTGTTTCATTTACTATAGCACAATATATTCATATTTAAATAATGTGACTGGGAAACATTTATTTTTTATTTTGTATCCATAAAAATATATAATTCTCACAGCAAAATGGCTGACCAAATATTATTATTTTATCAACTACATTTAGTTAATAACACAGTGAAACTCTATTTAGATCAGCTGAGGATCGAATACAACCAACTTTAAAGATAAACCTGTATTTCAGAGGCACACTGGAAAATCCTCTTTAGAAAAGCAGCTTACTTATTGAATATTAAAAAAATAATGTGGGTTCATAAAAGTCTTCTGGGATGCCTGCTGCAAGGAAAAAGCAACTGAATATTTCAGGCCAGTCCTAGATATATTATAAAGAAAAACTCTCCTTCGGTGAGGACCATCTGAGTGAAGAAAGACTTTGCTGTGCATTGATCATCTCTCTTTCTTTTTCTTTTCATATGAATTTTTATTGGAGAAGTTTTCATAGACATTTTAAAAGGACAAAAGAAAAAAATAAAACCCAAGAAATTAAATAAATATAACTCTATTCCTTTAGCTTGCCCCTATAATCTTTAATTATTATTCAACAACCGTTACTTCCTATTGAAGGATGAAGCGGATAATAACTAAACTAAATCAATGTCTAGGGCCAGGCCCTGAGCAGACAGCAAGTGGCTTACCTCTATTCTTTGGCTGGCTTTCAGTCTCTAATTATGATATTCTTCCATACATATTTTAATCTATGCACTGTGTCTGCTGGGGGATGTTATTCTTGTAAAACTAAAAATAAATGGTTACTTTATGATTCAAAATAGCAGTGCATTCTGCTGTTAGAGTGTAAATGACATTAGTATTTTTAGCATAACTGTTATATTGAACAGGCAAAAATACAGCAGATGTGCTATCTTTAGGGGCTGCTATTGTTTCATTTGTGTCTGTAATAGAAAGGGTAGAAATACTGAATACAGAAAGTAACCATGAGGAAAAATGAAGATAGGGCATTGATCTGGAATAAAACTGGCATAACCCAGTGGCCATTCAGGCCCAGTGTTTATAAATCGCTATTGTGATGTTTTTATGTAGTTCATCACTCTAATATGGGTAATCACAGAATGATCTTTAAAATAACTGTGGAGAAGAGAATTCCATGGATTTTTTTCAAAATATATTTTCTCTTGATTTATTAATTAGGAAAAAACCCACTTGAATATAATTCACTTTAGTCATTAACTGTCAGTTAGAGCAGCCTTGGAACAAAATGAAGTAGAAGGTTTGAAGCTGTGACTCATGATCAGTGAAGTGTTATTGTCCTTTATTATTTGAATGCTGACAATGTGCCTAGTATTGTACAGATTATGCTATAGATAAACTCCCTGCTGTGAGGCGTTCACAATATAAGGGCCATACCACAAAATCTTGCCCCCGAGTGTAACGTTTAGTATTGTGAGTAGAGCCAGTAGCTTCTTGCTTCATAATTTACAAAAGATATTTTTTTAAAAATCCAGGTGCTATTTAAAAGTGATGGCAAAGGTCGAAACTAGAGCCCTACAAAAAGTTGTGCAAGAAAAATATTGCAAAACCAAAATAAATATAACAGTAAAACAAAACTGGGGCCAGGTCATCCGCAAAGTGGAGCATCACTGATTTATACCAATGGGAAATCTAGTGAAAATAAAAATAGAGGCAACAAAGAATATGGTACAGCAAAAATGAAGAAATCATTTCAACTAAATACTGAACATATCACTGGGACTTCTAATGGTCGTAACCAGTATGTCCCCCAGTACGTTTTTACAGGATCAGCAAAGTTTTTAAATGAGTTTTCGTAATTGTCCTGCTTACCAAGCACACCTAGCAGATCTCCTTTGTTTTGTTCAACTGTTCAGCTGACTATGCCAGCTAATTACTCCAGACACTCTCCAGCCTGGAGTAGACAGAAGATGTTGGATCTCTGGGGCCTGTGGGGGGAAGAGGGTGTGCAGGCACAGCTATGGACCTGCCATAGTAATGTGGACATTTACAAGACGATTGAGTGGAGGATGTAGGTCAAGGGCTACAACAGGGACCAGCAGAAGTTCTGGGTGAAAGCAACAGAACCGCTGCAGGCATATCTGAAGGCCAAGGAGGCCAGTAGTCAATCCAGTGCCGAGATGCAGACCTGATTTTTTTTGAAGCGCTGCATGCCATACTTGACAGAAAGCCCACCCTCACCCCACATAGCACTGTGGTTACCTCTGGGGTGCCCAAGTCATAGGACCCTGGCATAGATAGTGAAGAGGAAGAGAAGAAGGAGGATGGAGCACATGTGGTCAGGGGGTCCAGCTGTGCCATGAACCAGGACCTCTTTGAGACTCCACGGCAGTCCAGTCAATTCTGTCAAGCATGGATGAACCCATTGCAGGGGAAGGAACCTCGGGTAAGCATGTAAATGTATTTCCCATGACAGTGATCATAGAATCATAGACGAGTAGCATTGGAAGAGACCTTAAGAGGTCATCTAGTCCAGCTCCCCCTGCTCATGATGTACTGATGGTGGCCCCAATTTCACAGGACAAAGCTATTGTCTTTTGATTAATTTACTCATGCTGCAAGAGGAAGTAGTACAACAAATAGAGGTAGAGTTGCTATCTGCTATTCATTACCCTGTAGAAGCAGACCATACAAAACAGTTGGTTTATGCATCTTAAATCCTGAGAAATCGTGATGAAACTTTCTGCAATCCTATCCCAATGGTTTCTAGGGATGTCAGCTTTATTTCTTCCTCCACAGTAGAACGCTTTCTGACACCAGTTGGCAATACCTTCAGGAGGCACCACTGAAGTAAACAGGCTAGTGCTACGCCGGGGCAGCTTCAGGTTGCTAGCAACAGCTGTGCTCTCCGTTCCTTTGTCATTCTTAGGACAGAGACACCAGCCAAAATCAACACCACCTGTGGAAAATAGTGCCAGTATTCAGTACCATTGTCCTATACTTACCGTTTCCTGCAATCGAGCAATTTCCTCCGCATTTCTCTCACTGCTGGCATGCTGGCAGTCCACATTCATGTGAGTGGTGCTGTGTAGAAGCATGGTAAAGCAGAAGTGTCAATAAGCATGTCTTGTTTAAAACTTAGGGAGCATGGGAAGGGAGTTCTCAATCTTAACTTCCTGTGTCTGTTGTGAGTTTACTGGTAATGGTACCTCTGTGTGTTTTATCCGTGGGTGTTGCCGCTGCAGCCATGAGGGATTCCCCCTTCACACCTATGGAATGCCTGAGGCAGATAAGCAAGAGAAAGAAAAGGATTTTGGGGTGACATATTCAGTGAGATCTTTCAAGCCGGTGCTTCATCAGACCATGAGCAGAGGGCCTGGAAGGTGAATATTGCAGGTTATCTGGACAAGGAAAGCATGGGGATGAGAAAGTCCCAGCAGGAAAAGGAGAGGGAATGCACCAGGACATAATGAGGTGTCCCCATCAGCAAACACAGATGTTGCCGACTCTTGTGGAAATACTACTTCAACAATCAAGGCTCTCCTTTTAGCAGGCCATTGAGAACTTCATTATAGCACTTCCCATGTACCCCTCTCAATACTCCACAGAGCATCAGGGGCCATACCTTAGCACAGAATTTCTGGAGCATTTTGATTACTCAATAGAATTGTATTGCTTGGAAAATAATTAATCTTTATTAGTTCCCAATACATACTGCAGAAAGCCATGGGATCCTGAAAGCACCCACTTACTTCTTGTTGTACAGTGTGACACAACTCATAGGATCATTGACAAACACTGTGTAATAATCAGAAAGGCACAGCAAGCACCACAAAATTAATAGGTGCATTGATTGTGCTATATTCATAGATGTACACCAAGCACCACACAATTCCTAACAGGCCCCAAAACAGCAGGACCAGATAGAGCGAAGTGTAAAGTATACCACAGTGCTTTTCTGTGGCTCACTTTTGAAGTTCCCTTTCAAAGCCTCCCTAAGCCGTATAGCTCCAGGTTGAGCTCTTCTAATGGCTCTTATAGCTGGCTGTTCAAACTTGACAGAAAGCTGCTCCACCTCCACAGCAGCTTTCCCCCTTTTGCCTCACAAATATTATGCAGGACACAGCAGGCAGCTATAACCATTGGGATTTTTTCTCATTGATGTCCAATCTTGTGAATAGACAATGTCAGCATCCCTTCACTCTATCAACAGCATATTAAACTGCCTTTCTGCACCCACTGAGTTTGTAACTGAATCTTTTCTTGATGTTGTGGAGATGGCCAGTGTATGCCTTCATGAGCCAGGGGAGCAAAGAAGAGGCTGGGTCCCTTAGGATCACTATTCGCATTACAACATCATCAGTGGCAATCTGCCGGTCAGAAAAGGAAGCCTCTACTTGTAGCTTTCTGAACAGGCCTTTGTTCGTAAAAGAAGAGAACGTCATGCACTTTCCCTGACCAGCCATCACTGATATTGGCGAACCAAACTTAGGGATCCACAAACTCTGGCATAACCATGGAAAAGTAGCCTTTTCTGTTGATGTACTCTGTGACAAGTTGGTCTGGTGTCAAAATAAAGACATGACTGTCACACTATCGTTCAGGAATCCCATATCTGCAGATTCATCCAGTATGTCCTGCACATTGCTGAGAGTTAAAGTCCAGCATAGCGGGAGATGATTAATGGCAATGCATGCTAGCATTACAACATCTCCCACAGTGGATTTTTGAACTCCAAAATGATATCCCACTAATCAATAAGCAATCCAGTACTGCAAGCTTCCACAATGCAATTGCTACTTGTTTCTGTGCTTTCGACACAGCTGTGATTTTGGCCTTGGACACTGAAGGACTGGAGAAAGTTTGGAACACAAATCCAAGAGTAGACCTTGCGCAGCTGAAAGTTCTGCAGCCACTGATTGTCATCCCAAAACTGCATAGTGATCTGATCCCACTAGTCAGTGCTAATTTCTCAGGCCCAGAAGTGACGCTCCACCATCTGCAGCTTCCCCAAGAACACCACCAACAAACTTAAATTGCTTCTCACTATGTCTCCCAGCAATCTGCTCTTCACAAAATCATCACACTTCTTGCTGATTCAATTGTTCTTGAGGCTCTGTAAATAGTGGCGGATCATGAATCCTGTGCTTGCAATTCTCATGGCAATATTGCAGAGCTGTTCAGGCTCTATGATTCTGTCAGAGATGGTGGACAGCAAGGAGGGCTTTGTGGATTTTCTTAAAAGGCATGGCAATATGGGATATAGATGATCTCATTGGATGGAGAAAGCTGCATGCTGGGGAGTTGAACCTTGCTCCCAGTCATCCCTGCGTGATTTGTTCTACCCCACCAGATGCTGCCAAAACTTACCAAAAGAGAATGCACTTTATGGTGCCGAGTTGCAGATTAGGATAATCATGATGGTGCACTTCACTGTGCCTCGACACTAGCACTGCTGGTGAGTATACGTAGTGGTGACTCAAGGAGCCAAATATGTACATGCATAAAAAACATGCTAACTGTGGCAGATTTTGCTGATGTAACTTGATCAACCAAAGTTTATAGTGTAGACATGCCCTACATGCCATCTTGAAATATGTTCAGAAACCAAAATCACCAACTGGCCTTTTATTTTCTTTTAATGCCATTCTCTTCCCCTTTGAGTAAGCAAGGATCTAGAATATTCAGTTTCTAAGACACTTCTAAATCAGGAATGATCTATGCTGAAGAAGTGTTTTCAGGTTGACCATTAACCCTCTTAATTTTATGCTACAGGTCAGAGGTGTTAAAGGAGTCTTTTTGGCCAATCAAAAAATTGATGGGAAAGTTACAACTCTAATAACCTACAACAAAGGCCGTGACTGGAACTATCTGACTCCTCCAGTCTCTGATATGAATGGTAAACCAACCAACTGCAAACCTGTAAGTGGATTCTTTTAATTACTCCTATGTTTTATCCAATGTGCAGAAAAACTATTTGTACAACACACTGAAATCTAAGTAGTCAAATTCCAAAGGGGTAGCCGTGTTAGTCTATTGTAGAAAGACAACAGAGTCTTGTGGCACTTTTAAAGACTAACAGATTTATTAGTCGCATGAGCTTTCGTGGGAGAAAATCCCACTTCGTCAGACGCTTTGAAGATAGGAAAGTTACTTTCCTATCTTCAAAGCGTCTGACGAAGTGGGATTTTCTCCCACGAAAGCTCATGCGACTAATAAATCTGTTAGTCTTTAAAAGTGCCACAAGACTCTGTTGTCTTACTGAAATCTAAATAAGTGAACAGCAGTTAAGTCATCTCAAGCATCTAGTACAAAGCTAAAGTCTCCTCTAATCTCCTCCATCCAGATGTAGATGTATGCTTTAGTTCAGGAGTGTCAAAAATCATTTGCTTTGATGAGCCAGATTTGACTTAAATTTACTTCAAGTGGGCCATACAAATCATAAATCAAAATATTAGGGCACTCTTGTGGCATTGCAGAGTGCTGTGTATGTGAGACTGTGCTCCACGAGACCACACTCTCTCTTTGTTAGGGAGAGAGTGTGGTCTCGTGGAGCACAGTCTCACATACCCAGTGCTCCGGAATGACACCTCTCTCTCTCTCGGTCTCTCTCTCTCTCTCGTGTTGTCCTGTGGAGACAGTCACGGGCCAGATGGAAGAGGTTAGCAGCCCCAACATTACTTATATTAGGGCTTAATTTGACTTTTATGGGACACTTGTGGTCTGACTTACCTCCGGTGCTTCCTGATTTAAGGAAATCATTCATTCATTTATTATTCATTATTTTACACCGCAGAATATGTGTTTTGGAATAAGAGCACTTCATCAATAGGGTTAAAAATATAAATACCTTTTTTTCTATTTTTGCATTTGTACTTTTATCTTAAAACACAATTACCCTATTACGGGGGGATGGGGGGCAAGTACTGTCAGAAAGCCTTTTCTTTTGTGAACAGACTTTCTTACAGTTTATTTACATGTCCCCGCTACCTACAAGATTTTGTTTTTATTATTGAGTCAGCATTGACAAGCAAATCCCGTGTGTCTCTCTCACAGACTCTCTGTTCCACTGGACTCTTATGTTCTGCCCAAAAATGAAGAACTCTGTGTCCTTAGTCATGAAGCAAGTCATGGGGAGAGACTAATCTTTATCCCTCTCTGCACAGTAGGAGTAAAAGACTGGAATTGGGGCATATATTGACTCCTTTCAGAAGACTGGGCTACAGCAATATATGTTTCATGCTCCAGGGTTTGATTTTAGCCCACTAAAATCAGTGGAGACCCCCATTGACTTCAGTGGGTGTTGGGTCAGGATCTCAGTCCTCACTTAGGGCCCGATTCTGTTCCCAGTAGTCAGTAGCCATAGTTCCATTAACCTGAGTGGGAGGAATTTTGAGCTCCATCTGCCACTGTGGAAGGAGCACAAGCAGTAAGGTAATTAACCAGAGATATGATTAAGCTTACTACAAAAAAAAAAGTCATTTAAAAATATTTTTCATATAATGATTTTTTTTCCTGACAGAAGATGTTTCGGTAGAAATAGTTGTTTTTAATCTAACTCTCTTTTAGTTGATAACAACGTAAAGTCAGCCCAGGGATGATGATATCCAACAATGACAAATAAATCTTTGGTGCTTTTATTGCCTCTTCAAAGTATCCAAGCAGTTACTCTATCACAAAGTTACTTTGTGCTATAATTGCACACAGTCTCTTTCTAAATTTTTTTTAAGGCCACTAAAATATATAGAGCCAGGACAATTGGTTCCCACTAGGTATATCAGGCTAATATTTTATTCTGGACCTGGCTTTATGAAATTCAGTCACTTCCCCCTTTCACTGCATGCTACTTCCTGATTGTGCATTGGCAGGGCTCTGGAGCTTTTTCGCCTTCCTCTGTAGCATTGGGAATGGCTCACTTGCTGGTGGATTCTCTTTATCTTAAAGTCTTAAAATCTTGATTTGAGGACTTTAATAACTCACTCATAAGTTATAGGCTTATTGCTGGAGTGGATGTGTGAGGTTTTGTGGCCTGCACTGTGCAGGAGGTCAGACTAGATGATCATACTGGTCCCTTCTGACCTTTGAATTTATCAGTCTATGAGTCTATTAATTGCCAAAGCAGTGGAACCGCTGTTAACAGCTTGTAAAATACTATGTTCTTCCTCTTATCCTTAAAGCCCGATTGCCATCTTCATCTCCATCTCCGCTGGGCAGACAATCCATATGTGTCAGGAACAGTCCATACCAAGGACACTGCACCAGGGCTCATAATGGGGGCAGGTAAATGCACAAAAGTGATTTTTTCCCGAAACGTTGTTTCTTGTGGACCACAATCTCGACTGTGTAATAAACATTGCCAAAATAAGCTTGCACTGCACTGATTTTAGGGAATTTGACTGCTCAGTGCAATTGGTCAAATTGTTGAATAGTAGGTTATCAACCTTTCTTCTGGGTAGCCTGATGGGATTAACATTCTGAAGGATGGGGTGGATTGCACGCTTAACAAGTTTGCAGATGACACTATGCTGAGGAGAGTGACAGATACAGTGGAGCATAAATATAGGATACAGAGTGACCTAGACAAATGGGAGAATTCAATTAAAAAAATCTGATGTGGTTCAACAAGGACAAGTGCAGAATCCTGTACTTAGGATGGAAGAATCCCATGTACTGCTACAGACTGGGTACCGACTGGCTAAGAAGATCTACAGAAAAGGACCTAAGGGTTACAGTGGAGGAGAAGCTGGATATGAATCAAAAGTTTGCTCTTTTTGCCAAGAAGGCTAAGGATATATTGGGCTGTAGGTCGAGGGAAGTGATTATTCCCCTCTGTTCAGCGCTTGTGAGTCCACATCTGGAGTACTGTGTCAAGTTTTGGGGCCCCTGCACTTCAGAAAGGTATGGACAAAATTGGAGACCATCCAGAGGAGGGCAACAAAAATTATTGGGGGCTGGGGCACATAACTTATAAGGAGAGGATGAGCGAAATGGGCTTATTTACTCTGCGAACGAGAAGAGTGAAGGGGGATTTGATAGCAGCCTTCAACTATCTAAAGGGGAGTTCCAAAGGGCATGGAGCTAGGCTTTTCTCAGGGGTGGCAGATGACAGAACAAGTAGCAATGGTCTCAAGTTGCATTGGGGGAAGTCTAGTATTGGATATTAGGGAAAAAAATTCACTAAGAGGGTGGTGAAGCTCTGGAAGGCGATATCTAGGAAAGTGGTGCAATCTCCAACCTTAGAAGTTTTTAAGGCCCCCCTTGACAAAGCCCTGGTTGGAATGATTTAGTTGGGGATGGTCCTACTTTGAGCAGGGGGTTGGACTAGATCATTGGTCTCCAACTTTTGCCAGCAGCTGGCGCAAGGCTCGGGTTTCAATGGCAACTGCCCTTCAGAAGTAGATTGCATTCTACGGGTTGGGGACCACTGGACTAGATGACCTCCTGAAGTCCCTTCCAACCCTAATCTTCTATGATTGGAAGGAATTATTTATCTCAAAATGTCACAATTGGCCAGATACATTGTGTGTATATAAAACAAACAGAGTCCTGTGGCACTTTTAAAGACTAACAGTTTTATTTATCACATGAGCTTTTGGGGGAGAAAATCCCACTTTGTCAGACACTTTGAAGATGGGAAATTTACAGAATGGGAGGAAATTAAATGCAGGGAAGTGTGTGACATAGGATCAGGTCAGGCTGTAACAGCAAATCAAAATAGATGTTAGGATTCAAACACTGGGGAACAGCACATAGAGGAAGGTGAGGTCAAATCACCTGTTGTAATGAGAGAAAAATCCATAGTCCCTGTTTAACTCCATGGCAACTGAGTCAAATTTGCATATAAATTCAAGCTCTGCAGTTTCTCTTTGAAACTGTGATTTGTTATTCATCTGTTTCAGCACAGCTATTAGCAAGTCGTCAATGGAGTGAGCAGAGAGATTGAAGTGTTCCCCTATTGGTTTTTTAGAGTTGCAATGTCTGGTGTCAGATTTGTGTCCATTTATTCTTTTGCGCAGAGACTGTCCTGTTTCTCCAATATATAAGGCAGAGGGGCATTTCTGGCACATGATGGCATAAATCACATTGGTGGATGAGCAGGTGAATGAGCTCTTGATGGAGTAGGTGGCTTGATTTGGTCCTGTGATGGTGTCTTTAGTGTAGATATGAGGGCAAAGTTGGCAGCGTGGTCTGTTGCAGGGATATGTTCCTGCTTTAGTGTTTCTGTTGTTTGATCTGTAGTGCTGGTGAGTATCTGTTTAAGGTTGGGGGGCTGTCTGTAAGCAAGGAGAGGTCTGTCTCCCGAGGCTTGAGAGAGTGCGGGACCATCTTGAAGAATAAGCTGTAGATCTTTGATGATGTGGTGAAGAGGTCTGACTTGGGGGGTTGTAGGTGGTGACCAATGGTATTTTGTTATTTTTTTGCTTGGGTTTCTCCTGTAGTAGTTGACTTCCGGGTATCCGTCTGGCTCAGTCAATCTGTATCTTCACTTCTGCGGGTGGGTACTGTAGTTTTAAGAGTGCTTGATAGAGATCCTGAAGGTGTCCGTCTCTGTCTGAAGGATCAGAGCAAACGCGGTTATATCTTAGGGCTTGACTGTAGACAATGGATCGTGTGGTGTGTCTTGGATGAAAGCTCGAGGGATGTAGGTAACTATAGCGATCAGTAGGTTTTCGGTATAGGGTGGTTTTTATGTGCCCATCACTAATCTGTACTGTAGTGTCCAGAAAGTGGATCTCCTGTGTGGAGTGTTCCAGGCTAAGTTTGATTGTGGAGTGGAAATTGATTAAATCTCTTTGGAAATCTTCAAGGGCATCTTTACCGTGGGTCCAGGTGATGATGTCAACCTTATTAAGTCGATTTAACACTTTAAGTTGACTTAATAAGGTCGATTTAGGCACTAATCCCCATCCACACTGGCTTTAAGTTGACTTAAAGAGTCAACTTAAGGCTTAAGTCAACCTTAAAAGAGATGTTATTAAGTCGACTTAAGCATTCCTTAAGTCGATTTAAGGAAATGCTTAAATCAACTTAATAAAATCCCAGTGTGGACATGGGTTTGTTTGGGTCAACTTAAGCCTCCTTAAATCGACCTAAGTTGCCAGTCTGGACGCACCCATAGAAAGCATCATGGAACCGTCGATGTCCAGGTCAAACAAGGAGTAGATCTTCGTTTTTGCTCCCTCTTCTGAAAGCTCCCTAAACAGCAAACTGAACGCATTTGGGCAGGATGAAGGACTGAGTCAACTCTATTTGGGGTTTGAACACGTATTACCTTGGTGTGTAGGTCTTTCAAACCTGCTGCACATACTAACTAAATGAAAAGTTTTCTATCTTATCTGGCAAACTTGGTGCAATAAATACACACTTCTCATCAGAAATACTTTACACCCAGAGAGAGCCTGTATTTCCTTTGGGCCTGGTGAGAGAACTCATGAACATATGCAAATAATTAGGAGTTGAGGATGTTTCAGCACATATTAGAGTCAGATTCTTTGCGGGCTATATTATGCTCGCAATGAAATAAATGGGAATTTGTCCATTAAATTCAATGAGATAAGAAGTAGAATGGTTTTTTTGCAAATCACTGTGCTGAGGATATTGAACTATATGTTTGTTTTAATTTCAAATAATTATAATTAAATAAAGAACAGGATTAATACTTAGAATTTTGGGGGAAATAATAATAATAGGCTGTTTAAAAGGCATTATTTTAAGATGGCATTTGCAATTTGCAGAATGAAAATTCTATTGTATTAGAATTTCATAAATAGCTCTGAGAAATATATATCTTTAGCATTTAAATGTATATAAATTCTGCAGGCAAAATATTAAATTTAGTAGTTACACATTAAAACATTATTTTAAATAATTTATCTGCTTTCTTTAAGGAATGCAGTAGGATTTTACGTTTATATTTGGTACAGTAAGCCATTCAGTGTAAGCCTATTGATGTGTAAATCTCTACTTTCAGCCTCAAATCTGTAAAGATATCTTCTATGAAAAATGCTAAGAGAAGTGTAAATTTTCAGATTCCAGTTTACTGTCATTCTGTTCTCAGCTTCCTTTCCAGATAATGAACCAAGGAAATAGTGCATATTGTACTTTTGAACAAAATTGCAGAGGTTAATTAAAATATATATTGAATATTTCAGCAGCTGTGCAGAAGGATCAAGTTACTCTTTGTCATCTTTGGCCCAGATGTGCCATAATATGTTGTATTAAAGTTCATATCTTCATGCATGGAGATCACATGTTATGATAGCATTGCAACAAAGGAATAAAGAACAGACAGATGTTTGACATTTACTGGCACAAACAGATGTGGGGAACCCTCAAGGTTCTACAAAATTTCCCCTCACCTACTCATTATCAGATCCATCCCTCACTGCTTATAAAACAATAATTTCAAATTGTCAAAGAGGCTCCACTTGGCTGGAGCAGGGCCATTTGATCAAAAATAGTTTTGCCTTGTTTCTGTATTATGTGACTGTTTTAAAACCAAAAACTATTGGCTGACTAGCCATTTGTTGAAATAAATCACACGACTGTGTGCTAACAGTGTACTAGATATATTACCGGAGCCTCTGAAGAGCATACACGTGATATCATGCTAAATTTATTGTAGGGGGACACTGCCATATTTGAGGAATTTAAACCTATTGAATGCTTTGTTATATTTGGATACCCATCTCCTTTCATTTTAAGCATGTCTTCCATACTGCTGAAAAGAAAAAGAGCTGAAAATTAAATAAATAATTAAATAATATACATTAATGAATGAAAAATGTATTATTGAACAATGATAAAATGGCATAAAAAGTAAGTAAACAAAAGTGTCACACAGGTTTTGACATAAAAGGGGTGTCAACAATGCTCTGAGTGACACTAAGCTTTAAATTGGGTAAGAGGAACAGAAATTAAAATTGAGGAAACTTTTCACTTGCAGAAATTCAAGATAGTGGGCAATCATATCAGTACACCTTCTGGATTGGCTGAGAAAAAGTCACATGATCTTATATATTAAACCTGAGGCATTTCAATAAAAAGGGTATGTAGAAAAGTCTTTTAAAAAAATATCGTGTACCTATATACCTTAGGTTCCAGCTATTAGAGAACATTTTTGGCCTTATGAAAGAGTGGCCTCCTGTGGGTTATAATAAACTCATTTACAGCTTTGAACAGCATATACTACAGCTGAGTACTTTTTCAGCCCATGGTGCAATAGCTTTTTCGATATACATTTGAATTGTCATCGTATTATTTTTGAATGCAAACACAACACCTGGGCCTGATCCATACCCCACTGAAGTATATGAAAAGACTTGTTCGTGCTGGTGCGACAGTAGAATTACTTCAGATTTATTCTGATGAAGCCAGGGGCAGAATTTGGTCCAGATCACCAGGCAGTTAGTGGAGATGGGCAGTGGTGTAGCTGTTTGTGTGTGTGTGCCTGCATTGCATTCAGTGAGCCTTCAAATGTGGATGGGTGGGTGATTTAAATTTACGACTAGTGCAGGAGTGGGGACATTTTGGACAAATAGTTTATCTACTGAAAATGCAGTCTAGTAGTTTATCTGCTGAAATTTCAGTCAGCCCAAAACAAAGTGTAAATTTAACCAGAGTTACCCATAGTGTTTTGGCCAGAAAAACAAATCGGACTAGCCTGGAAGAAGAGGTGATGCTACCAGCACTGACTCCTATCTTTAAACATTTCCCCCGGTTGTTAAGGCTCTTGCCCTAGCACAGGGATTTGATCCCAGGTCTCCTCCTTCCCACTGATTGCCCTAATCACCAGGCAATTCTAGGCTGGGTCTTTCTCCATCTCTTCTGCTGAAGCTGTTCCACTTTCTATAAGATACTTGAATAGTGGGTTTCCTGTGTCCCAGGTGAGTGCACTAACCATTGGGTTAAAAGCTACAAAATCACTATAATATCCTCTTCCTTCAGTTATTTGGTAAATATAGTCCTTAAACACCAGAAATAAATAGTTTTTGTTTGAACTTTTTGATGTGCCAAAATTTTTAGGCATTTTTGGATTCAGGTCAAATTGAATTTCTCTCTCTTTTTTTTTTTACCATCTGCTACTAAAATGAATCATTCGCACAGCTGTACTTATTACCTCATGTATGGATAGGTGTTCCAAGACAGCAGAAAGGGCCATGTGAAAGAAGACATGGAGATAAGGAAAGGAGACAGACTGGTGAGGCTGAAATGCTGAGTGAAGTGAGTTGGGGCCTGTGTGAGAAGAGGGAAAACAAGAAGCTTTGATAGGAAAGAAGTTCCAGAGAGGTAGCTGTCTTAGTCTATTTCAACAAAACAAACAAGGAATCCTGTGGCACTTTTAAAGACTAACAAAGTCCTGTGGCACTCTTAAAGACTAATGCATGAACACTCACACGATAAATAAATTTGTTAGTCTTTAAAAGTGCCACAGGAATCCTTATTTGTGATAAACAACAGTACCACGAGCTAGAGCAGATTTGTGAAGAGCCTTTCAGGATCAGGAATTGAGATCCAAACAGTGAAGCTGCAGGAGAGCTTCAGATTGCTTGGGGTTTATTTTTTAATAGACCTTTTCAGACTGTAGCTCTTCAATATTTTTTCAGTTATGTTGCTGGAATTTGTAATGCCTTTCACTTCATTCTTCTCTGCTCTGTGTTGGCTTCTGGTCCTGAGGCTGTTCTCACATTGTGTCATTTGATTGCATTGGCTATTATTATGCACATTTGTTGCTGCATTTTCTTGATTGCTGCACTTATTAGGCACATGGTTTTTTTAATGGTTGCTCTCACTTGGAGGTTGGAAATGTCCAAGATACTCTGACGGCTGGCGAAATCCTTATTGTGTTGTTGCGTGATTTTTCACTCTTCGGCCACTCCTGCACTACAGAGTTAAGGCAACCTAAAGCAGCTTACCAACCTAATTATTTAAGCGTACACACTATAGTGTTTGTCTCGCTGCTGTAACTTACCTGCTACGCCAATCTAATAAATTTACCTCTGCAAAGGACATAAGGTAGAGCAGCTGGGCTGGGACTTTCGTGGGGAGCTGAGAGCTTGGGTTATCAGTGCCAGGCTGGGAGCTCTCCATGCTAGGCAGCCAGGATCCCATCTGGGCGCTCCCCCCATTTCTCTTAAGACCGTGGAAGTGCTCCTGGTGAAGATGCATACCATACTTAGGGAGGGTGTAGTGTGGATATGAAAAACTGCACTATTTACTGCGGTGGGTTAATTGTGTAGTGTAGACAAGACCTTTATCTCTCTTTATCTCTTAATTTCAGCATTTACTGATTTTATTTATTTATTTCTCAACCCCTGGGTTTTGGCCCACGGGGCTTTTTGAAATGGCCCACGCTCCCCTGCCGCTGGCTGTGAGCCAGGCTATGGCCATCCGCCTCCCTCCTTCCCTCCCCAGGCGCTGGGCTGTCTCCAGCCAGGCAGCCTTGGCGGGGGTGCCTGGCGAGGAAGGAGGAGCTGGGAGCAGAGCCTGCTGGAGGGAGAGGGGCCGGGCCAGGGCCAGGGATGTTGCTGCCCCCAAAATAGATTTGGGGCATGGGCCCAATCCGGCTGCTGGGGGTCTGGATCTGACAGCAGCTGCCAAGCCCTGGATGGCAGGGCCCCGGATCACCGGCGTTGGCAGGAGTCACAGCGGGCCACTAGCAGGGGCCGCTGGGCTCCGGATCCCCGGCCCTGCCAGCGGCAGCTCAGCAGGCCCCAGAACCTCGACCCCGCCGGGGGGTCAGATCCGGCTGGCAGCAGTGCGGCGGGATCCCCAGCCCCAGCGAGAGCTGGGAAGAGAGAGCCTGGTCTGGTTCTTTGGGGGCCTGTCTGAGCACAGCCTGGAGTAGGGGAGGCTCCAGGTGTTCATGGGCATCCAGCCCTTTTAAAAAAAGGCTTTAAAATTTTTAAAAAACCTTTTTGGCTCAAGGGCCAAAAATATAGTTTTTACAACCCTGAAGGGCGGCCAGTCTATTTAATTAAAATTAATTAATTTAATTTTAATTAAAATTTAATTTAAATGTAATTAATTACAATTTTAATTAAATAGACTGGTGGCCCTTCAGGATTGTAAAAAATTAGATTTGTGGCCCTCGAGCCAAAAAGGTTGGGAACCGCTGTTTTAAGGGGTTTGTTCAGTTAGCCCTTCCTGATTTTCTATTGCTGTAAATTGGTTTATATTCTTTAGTGTTGTTACACATTGACACAAGTAACCCTATCTGGATGGTCTTATCTGGTGAGTTTTTGTTTTACAGTTGGAGACTTGACTTTAAAAACATGTGTAAAGGGAATGTAGTTTCCTTGAAAAATGTTACATTGACAGCAGTGGAAATCTCAATCACTCATTAGTCCACAGAACCTGTGCAGTGCCGTGGAGCAATCACCTTTCCTTATATGCTCTGCCTAGGCTAGACATCTCTTAACTTGGACCTGGAGAACACCTACTCCTTAAGATTTGTCAGTACGGCCCAGCAGTTCGTACTATGGGGTTGTGAGCAGCTAAGAACACCAAAGTGCTGTCGCTCCCCACGTGTATGCTGCAGGCACAAATGAAAGGTTTCTAGTTCATATTAACATAGGTTTATTCCTTTTCCCAGTGTAACACTTAGCCTCTCTATCGAGCTTGTAACCAAGAGAACCATTGGTGACCATGCTTTTGACAGAAGCACGTCTTTGCACAACTAAAACTGAACGTACCCACTCATTGCATTCATGTTACTGAACAGCAAATGTCCTTCGGTCATCATCAAACCAAATACCAAGTAGGAAAGGCTTCCTACCCTGTAAACTGCTGCTGCTGCTGCTGCTGCTGCTGCTGCTTAGTGTACAAAAGAGCTTTCTTTAGCCAAGGAGCTTTCCAATTTAAAGAAGTAGAATTGTACTGGATCGTGAAGAGAAGTACTGATAAGAGAAAAAAGATATAAATGTATTATTTGTATAAAAGTCAAAGCAGAAACTCACAATGAGTTGACTGCTATAATCTGTGCAACAGAATAAGAGACAGGAACAAGAATGGAAATCTGCGGTATGAAATGAAAAGGGTAAGAGTGTTTGCCAAGCCCTTAGGGCCCTGGGCTGCCCACCTCTGTGGGACACGTCTTCGGGCCTGGCCCCACCCCTGTAATGGAGTTACCACCAGCCCCTCACCACTGTGTGGGCCCCTGCCTGGGCTGGCACTGGGGGGGGGGTCTCAGAGGCCACACTCCTGCACCACCCTGCCCCTGGGCCAAGGCTGCACCAGAGGCCATACCGAGTGCCAGCTGGCCCTTGCCTGGCCCCACCCCTGTAATGGAGCAGAGCAAACAGGACCAGTCTGCCCCACCCCCGTGGATGGACCAGGCAGCCCAGATGGGAGTGCCTCTGGCCCAGGCCCCACCGCACCGGCCCAGCAGGACAGCTGTGGGGGCTTAGCGGGAGGGAGAGGAGGCAGATATGGCAGCAGCCATAGGGGCTGGAGCCTGGGGACCCCTTTCAGGGTAGGGCCTGGGGCTCCAGCCCCTATAGCCCCTGCGTTAATCCAGCCCTGCCCAGGACAGCCAAAAGAAATGCACAAAAGATCAAATTGGAGTCAGGAGAGTATAGAGCATTGTATTCCAAAGAAGCATGCAGTCAGTAGTAATGAAAGCAATTCAAAGGGCAAAAAGGGTAAGAACATGAGAGGGGAAGAGAAGCGTCTTCAGCAGAGGAAAGAAAAGTAGAGATAGACAAGAAAGCAGTAAGTAGAATAAATGGAGAGATTCTGGCTATGAGGGAGATTGCCTAGAGCGGTGTGAAAAAGAGGTTGAAAGTTAGGACTGAACAAGCAAGGTCCATAACTCCGGAGAGAAAATGAAGATCAGAGAAGGTGGTTTAGTGACTGGAGCTGCCCAGGTCTTCCTTTGACTCACCTGTCTTTCAAATTATTCTCTTTGTTTACAATTGGTGTTGTGTGTTTCATCCTCTTTGTGTTTCCCCTCATTAGCACATTCATGTTTTGCCTCTGTCCATTTCCTTTTCTTTGTTTTATATTGGGTGTAACAGACATTACGTGGTAATCCTGCATGCACAGTTACCCAGAAGGAATGGTGAGAAAGTTTGTGCTTTAATTTACTAGGGGAGTTGCATAGATTTGTTCATTCTTGTAGCTGTCTTTAAATTTGATCCAGTATTTTTTTTTTTAAAGACTCCCTTATTCCTGATTAGAGGTTTGTCCTGGCAAGTGCAGAGTCTCCTTACAAAGATGCTGAGTCCCACTGAGATCTGTAGGGGTCGATAATACACAAATCAACACCACTCTGCTGCCTTTGCTCAGTTGGCTTTTAGGATTGATGGCAATAGTTTCTTCAATAATTAAAGACTGATCCAACCCAAAACTATTTAGTTAATAAACCTGAAACTAGGGGAAAATTTGCATCTGAACTCAGATCTCAACTTTGTAGTCAGGCGTATCTTTTTCAATAGGCTGTTTGCTGTATTGTTGTAGCATGTAGGTCCCAAGATATAAGAGAAAGAAGGTGGTGAAGTAATGTCTTTTACTGGACCAACTTCTTGGGTGAAAGAAAACCGGTTGCGCTTCATAGAGCTCTTCATAAGAAAAAGCTTGTGTTTCATGCACAGACATTGGTCCAATAAAAGATACTATCGTCTTGTCTTTCAGTAGGAGGAATGTTTAAATAATATTTAATTGTGTTATTTTTCTGTGGTGCTGGCATCTGTGTCAAAGAGAACAAAAGAATGCAATGTTACTCTAACCAAAAGACTTGAGCCCTGTAATTTTTCAAAGAACAGCATTATAGCAAAAACTGATAGTGTTTCCAAAGGATTCTTAGATGGCTAGTCCAATTGTTTCCTTTCTGCTTACCGTTGATGATGCAGCTATAGTTTTGTGCATCATATCTAGCTCTAAGTTTTCATGGAGATTGTTGATTTCACTAGATCCTTTCTTACACTTAGAACGGTTTTATGTTAAAAACAAGTGATCTGTGTAACTGTGTGATTGTATTAGTAAAATCTTAGGTTCTAATTCCATATATGGCCTATCTCAGAGTTCAATTACTCTTTATAGTTAGAAAGTTTTCCTAATGTCTATGTCTCCTTTGTTGCATATTAAGCCCATTACTTCTTGTGCAAACTTCAGTGGACATGGAGAAGAATTGATTGCCGTTTTCTTTATAGCATATTTGAAGATTGTTATCAGTTCCTTCCTCACTCTTCTTTTCTCAAGACTAATCATGCCCAGTTTTTGTATCCTTTCCACCTTAGTAGGGTTTTCTAAACCTTTTCTATTTTTGTTGCTCTTCCCTGGACTTTCTCCAATTTGTTCACATCTTTCCTAAAGTTTGACATAGCACTCCAGCTGTGGCTTCCTCAGTGCCAAGTAGAGCAGAACAGTTATCTTGTATGTTTTACATATGACACTCCTGTTATACACCTCAGAATGATATTTGCCTTTCTTGCAACTCCACCACGTTGTTGACTCATATTCAGTTTGTGATCCATTCCAACCCCCAGAACCTTTTCAGCAGCATTACCACCAAGCCAGTTATTTCCCATTTTTAACTGTGAAATTCATTTTTCCTTCATAAATGAAGTACTGTGCACTTATTCTTATTGAATTTTATCTTGTTGATTTCAGACCAGTTCTCCTTTTTATCATTTTGAATGATAATCCTGTCCTTTAAAGTGCTTGCTACCCCATCTAGCTTGGCGTCATTTGCAACTTTTATTAATATACCCTCCACTACATTATCCAAGTCATTAATTAAAATATTGAACACTACCAAACATAGGAGTGACCCCTGAAGAAGGTCAGTTTCACATTGAACCACTGATAACTACTCTTTGAGTATGGTCTTACAACCAGTTGTGCAACTATTTTACAGTAATTTTATCTAGATCATATTTTCCTAGTCTGCTTATGAGAATGTCACGTGATGACTATGTCAAAAACTTTGTTAAAAGCAAGATCTATGATATCTACTACTTCCTCCCATCCACTAGGCCAGTAACACTGTCAAAGAAGAAAATTAGGCTGGTTTGGCATGATTTCTTAAAAATATATTGTTTAATAATTTGTTCCAATATTTTTCCAGGTATTGAAATTAGGCTCTCAAGTATAATTTCCCAGGTCCTCTTTGTTCCACTTTTTAAAGCTATGTTTGCCCTTTTTTGCTTCTCTGGGACCTTGCCCATCCTCCATGGTTTCTTAAAGATAATTGCTAATGGTTCTGAGATGGCTTCAGCTTGTTTCTTAAGTACCTTAGGATGAATTTCATCAAGCCTTGCCGACTTGAATACATCTAACTTATCTAAAAGTTCTTTAACCTGTTCTTTCCTTATTTTGGCTTATATTCCTTCCCCCAATTTTTTAATATTAACTGTGTTCAGGACTGGATTATCACTGGGACTAAAGGGGCTGAAGCACTGAGCCCTGGGCAAAATGGGGTCCTGGGCTCCAGTCCCTAAAACCCCTACAATAATCTGGTCCTCTCCACTCCGCTCAGCAGGTCAGGGCAAGATTGGTGGAGCGATAACTCCTGCCCTACCAGAGCTGGGGGGGAGGGCAGAGCCTGGAACCAGAAGCTGGGCTCTGCATTCCCATCCTACCCCTGGGCTGCCTGATCCACCCTGGGCGTGGGGTGAGG
Organism: Pelusios castaneus; assembly: GCA_007922175.1. Classification (NCBI taxonomy): domain Eukaryota; kingdom Metazoa; phylum Chordata; order Testudines; family Pelomedusidae; genus Pelusios; species Pelusios castaneus. Next base: position 7,806,833 of record ML685851.1, read on the forward strand.
AGGGTCAACGCCTGTTCACTCTGCCTTGGGGGGCAGGGCCAGCTGGGATGCAGTGCAGCCTCTGGTGCAGCCTTCCAGGGCCTGTGACCCTGTGGGGCTGCATTGGGGCCCTGCCACACAGCAGCTGGCACCTCCATCCTGCCCACTCAGACTGGCCAGAGTGGGGTTGGGGTGGTAGTACCCTCTGGCCCCAGGATCCCCAGTGACGGGCTGCCTGCCCATAGGCCGCCATACTGGAGGGGTGGTGGCCTGGCCCCTATAGTGGGGGGCAAGCCAAGCGGGGGCAGGGGACTGTGGTGCAGAGCAGCCTGGGGCCCTTGGGCCGGTTAATCTGGCCCTAATTGTGGTAAGTATTTCGTCACCATTAACTTTTTTTTAGTGAACAGAGAAAAGTAGGCACTAAACGCCTCAGCCCTCTTGATGTTGTCATTATTAGGACCTTCCCCAGTAAGTAGAGAACTTACACTTTCTTTCATCTTTCTCTTGCTCCTAATGTGTTTAAAGAACCTCTTCTTATTGGCCTTTTATGTCCCTTGTTAGGTGTAACTGATTTTGGCCTTAACCATCTGACTTGGTCCCTACATGTTTGTCCTACTTTTTTGAACTGCTCCTTAGGAATTTATCCTGTTTCCATTTTTTGTAGGATACCTTTTTTTTTTTTTTTTTTTTCTATTTTAAGTCATTAAAGAGTTCCAGTTAGAGCCATTATTGCCTCTTCCTGTTCATAGAATTATAGAATCTTAGAGTTGGAAGGGACTTCATGAGGTCATCTAGTCCAACACCCTGCTAAAACAGGACTACTCCTACTGTTCTTCCTATTTTTCCTTGGCACTGAGACATTTTGCAGTTGTGCCTTTAATGTGCTTTCCTTGGCTATGTCTACACTAGAAAAGTTAAGTCAACTTTGTGAAATCAATTTAATAAGGTTGACTTTAAATTGACCTTATTAAGTCAACTTAAAGTCGACTTAACTCTTCTAGTGTAGACATAGCCCCTTGTCGACCTTATTAAGTCGACTTAACAGTTTAAGTCGACTTAATAAGGTCGATTTAGGCCCTAATCATAGTCCACGCTGGCTTTAAGTCGGCTTAAGGAGTCGACTTAAGGCTTAAGTCGATCTAAAACGAAGTGTTATTAAGTCGACTTAAGGAAGTGCTTAAGTCAACTTAATAAAAGCCCAGTGTGGACGTGGCTTTGTTTAATTCAACTTAAGCCTCCTTAAGTCGACCTAAGTTGCCAGTGTAGATGCACCCCTTGAGAAACTGCCAAGTCTTCTGAACTGCTTTTCCTCTTTAGATTTTTTCTGGTTGGACCTTACTTATTGGTTCTCTGAGTCTGTTAAAATCTGCTTTTCATGATCACTTTCATCCAAACTTCCTTCCACCTTCAGATTTGCTGCCAATTCCTCCCTATCAGTCAGAATTAAGTCTATAATGGCTGTCCCCCTAGTTATTACATCCTTCACTTTCTGAAACAAAATGTTGTCCCAATACCTCCAAGTACTTATTGGAAATTTTTTGTATGCTGTATTACTTTTCCAGTAGATGTATGGGTAGTTAAAATCCCTCATTACTGTCGGGTCTTGTGGTTTGGATATTTTTGTTTCTTGTTCTAGAAATGCCTCATCCACCACCTCTTCCTAATTTGGTGGTATGTAGTAGACCCCTACTATGGCATCACTCCTGTTTTTTACCTATTTTATATTTACCCATGGACTCTAAACTGGTCTGCGTCTCATCTTCAGGACCTCTGAACAAGTATATATATTCTTGATGCAACACCTCATCACTTTTTACCTTGCTGTGACACACTGTACCCTATGTACACTCTTATGGTGTGATTTGTGCATCATTCATGTTCATCTCTATATTGTATCTGTGTACAGTTTAATGTGAACTATGTAATGTACGGTGTTTTGGAATGCTCATGACATACTGAACATTATTGTTACTATTGTGTGCTTCTCGCAATGTTACATACGTAATTATGAAACTCTGCCCTGTAATATCCCCCGATATATGTCTCATATGGCTTGAATAGATGATGGCAAACACAAAGCAGAGTGAGAGGTCACACCTTGCTGAGGCATCCATAAAGGATACAGGAATAATGGACAGGTCTGAGCCCCTGAAAGATTACACTCATTTGACTTAAGTGGAGGAAACCATGCCCATCGCCAGACATGACCGATAACCTGACCCCGGGGCATGATGAGGAAACATGTTAAAGGCTTTTGTCTTTAAAGCTCTCCCTTGTAATCCATCTACGAAGCAACATAAAGCAAATAACAGATAGGCCACAGAGGGAGGCCTAGTTGTAGGAGTCAGCCAGCCTGTGTGGTAAGGCAACATCAGAGACTGTAAGGCTACTAAAGTGTTAAGTTTAGTTTAGAATGTGATTTCTTTATTTTCTTCATGATCAAATCTGACTCATATTATTCTGTCTTATAATCATTTAAATCTTTCTGTATTTAATAAACTTACGTTGGTTTGGAAGTGCTTGTGGTTCAAGTGGGTACAGAGTCTTCATTTAGAGTGACAGAGCTGGTGCATGTCAATGTCATTGATAAATTGACTAAACCTATGAACTTGCAGAGTCCAGTAGGAAGCATTGAAATCTGCAAGACAGCAGTTTTTAGGATTACATCTGGGACAGGGAATATTTGCTGGGGGTCATTCTATTGTAGAATATCACAATTGGTTAGCTAAAAGCACTCACTGACTAGGCAGGAGCCTCTTTCTTGCAGGAGGCTGTGAGTGAATCGACCCAGGAGTAGGTGGTTCACACAACAGGACAAGTGCAAAACAGACTCCAGGAGTGAGGGATTAAAGTGACACAGTGATATACCAGTTCAGATTGCAGAGGGAAATGTCATACTCATCCGTCCTTCCTGAAGAAGCTATACCCCTCTATAGCAATATTCCAGACATGAGGCTTATCCCACAAGTCTCTGTGATGCCAATTAAGGCATAATTTAGTTTATGTGTTAATACTTCTAGTTCTTCCTATTTATTCCCCATAATCCTTGCTTTTATGTCTAGACATCTAAGATGTTGAGCAGATTTTCCCATTGATTTCCCTCTGACTGATCCTTGACCCTATTGAAATTTTGCATTTCACTTCCAACATCTAGCCTTCTGCTAATGTCATCTTTTTTTTTCTCACGTGAACTTTTATCACCTGCTCCGTTTGAACCTAGTTTAAAGTCTTCTTCAATGTACTGGCACATTGGTGCAAAGATGCTCTTCCACTTCTTGGTCAGGTGGATCCAATCTCTTCCTAGCAGACCTTGCTTCCAAAACAGCATCCCATGGTTGAGGAAGCTGAAGCACTCCCATCAACACCATCTGCACAGCAATGCATTCATCTCCAGCAAGGTTTTTGGCACCCTAGGTGAACTATGATTTTTGGCTCCCCCCCCCCCACCTTCCCCATCATGTTATAAGAGATAATATATTAATATTTTTAAATAGAGAAAAAAATTTACTTCCATCTAATTTGGTGCCCTATAAATCTTGGCGCCCTAGGCGACCACCTAGTTCACCTATATGTTTGGGCTGGCCCTGATGTCCAGGATGCATGAGTCCCTCTGTGGGCTCAATGGATGAGAACACAGCATATAGCCCCAACTCCTTCACTTTCTCTTCCACAGCTCTGTAGTGTCTGCTGGCCTTAGCACTCAACAAAATTAGTATTCAGGGGCTGTGCTGTCTTTCCATCCCACAGTGGCCAAAGGGACAGACCATGGGTATATTCCAGTAGTTACAAATCCTACATATACTTTATCCTTGCAAAGTTTGCTTAGCTAGGTATTTTACATGTAAAATGAATTCAGCCCAACATGAGTAGAGTGATCAAATTTCATGCTTCAATGTCTAAAATAATCACCTTCAGATTAGAGTTTTATCAATAAATGACAATAAACTTAGATTTTACCATACACAGACAAAAATCTATTTCCATCAATAGTAATCTCAATGTACAGATAGGCAAAGTTAGAAACAATGCCTCTTGGGAATTTAGCATTAAAGTCAGTGATTTAGGTTTTGAATCAGTCTTGTTACCAGTGGAGTAGTGAATGAATAATCCAAATAGCTCTATTTTCTTGATTTGAGTATGTTTACTTATGTAATTTGGCATATGATGGTGATAATTTGTGTTAATGGTTTATAAAACTTTTAACTTTTTGAATATTCATGATTACTCTCACCAAATAATTGTCTGACTCCTCCACTATAATTGCCTTCACCTGTGAAAATTTAAATGGCTAAACAGCTTTTTAAAAGGCTTCAAAATATAAAATGGTATTATCCTTGAATTCTGCCAATCTTACCTCTAGTGGTCAAGAAGCAATTTTCCCCTCAGAGAATTGCATTGGTTGTTTAATTGCTGGTTTTGATTTTAGAACTTTCTGGGTGAGGTGGAGTTAAAGGGAGGCTGAATGATCGATCATCTGAAGCATCTGGTGTACAGCTGCAGCCAGATGCTAATACAAGGCTAGCACCAACAAATTCTCTGATGGCGCATAGAGAATGTTATGATCCCAACTTGGCTGGAATTAGGATTAAATGATTTAAAGTTAAACTATTAGGCTACGTCTACACTTGGCCAAATAAGTCGACTTTGCTAAATCGACTTAACAAAGTTGACTTTAAGTCGACTTTGTTAAGTTGACTTAGCGTGTCTACACTATAAAATTAAGTCGACTTCAAGGGGACCTTGCCAAATCAACTTAGAGCATCCACACTGGATGTCTAAATCGACTTCTAGGGGCTAGGTGGACTTGGGACTGGTCCATGGTGGCGGGGGGGGCACCCCTTCCAAAGTGCCAGGGGGCTCAGCATTTGCCCCATTGTACCCTGGTACAATGGGGGCTGAGCAGGACAGGGACAGTGGCAGGGCATAGGAGCAGGGTGGGCAGGGCTGTGTCCTGCCCTGTGGGTGAGCACGCCAGGCTCTGGCTGTGCCAGCCACCCTGGCAGGGAGGGCAGTGGGGGAGCCCTGGGGCTCTTTAAGTCGACTTAAAGTTGATTTAGGGCTAATCTGCATCTACACTGGCTAAGTCGACTTAATAAAGTCAACTTAGCCAGTAAAGTTGACTTTAAACCAGGTTTAATAAAGTCGATTTAAGCAGCAGCTTAAGTCAATTTAAGGAAATTGTAGTGTAGATGCAGATTAAATTGTCAATTTAAGCAGATTTAAGTCGACTTAATTTGTAAGTTTAGACACACCCTTGAAGACCCGAGTACTCAGAATTGTGATCGTCTAAATGGAAGATAAATCTTTGAGCAGTATTTTCTGTCAGTCGCTCTCAAGCCCCTTTCATCCCAGATAAATCCTATCTGTGTAAATGTGTGTTTTGATATCTAAAACTTATGTTTACATAGAATAGTAGTAAAATTTCATAATGCCATCCTACTCTCAAGTGTATTCTTTCCTTATGTCTCTTTTACTATTGGCAATTCTAAGCTATTTTTCCCTAAAAACATACAAATTATAGATTTAAGGCAAAATCCTCTTAACAATATCACTTAGGTGAAAAGCATACTGTGAGTGCTTCTCTTCTAGAGCACTGTAAACTGACTGGCAGTTTAAGAGTTTGCTGTTTGAAAAGCAGTTTGTCACAAGATAGAGATCTACTTATTTGGAACAGTATTTGCTGACGTCTTATGCCACAAGTTTGCTTAGCAGAAATCCCAAGACCAACTACTGCTCTTCAGTGTTTATTGTCAAATTACTGAGCAGCTTTTTGGCCAGAATCTACTTCAGAATCTTCTTTTATTTATACAGCTCTTGATATTCCAAACCCACTGTTTCAAAGTACTGTAAATATTCCTTCAAATTTTGCTACCACTTAATAAATTCAGCCAGATAAAACATTTTAAAATATTAATCTTTAAGTGGCTCAGGATGAATAAAGAGGCTAAAATGGTACTTTACATAATGCCAAAAGAGAGTTGGCTTCTGTTTATACTAAGGATATGAGTCTCAAAGGCCTTGATCTTAAACAAATGTTGTTGTTCTTTCTTTTATTTCAACATGAATTCTTCTTTATTGTTAATTTTGCGCAGACCTTCTGCCAAGGTTACCTCAAAAGATATTCACACAGTCTGAGTCAAAGAGATATTTATTCCAAATACTGTAATCATTTCCTAATCTGCTAATTGAAATAATCTCATTGTTCGTTTGTGCTACCTCTGTACATCTAGATCCCCCTGTTGCCTTTTGTCCTATAGTTAGATTCTAAGTTCTTTTAGACAGGGATCCTCTTTGTTATATGTGTAAACAGCACCTACCACAATGGGGTTCTGATTCCTGCCTGAGGTATTCAAAGGGATACTGTAATAAAACTAATCAATATTACACAAAATGCAGTTTATTAAATAGTAAGCAAGAGGAACCTGTTAAACCTTAGGGACTGACCACTTTTCTAGGGTTAATGGAAATGTCACTATGGGACATTATTTCAAGAAAGAGGTTTATGGACTCTCAGAGAGGGTTTGGACTCATGACATGGGGTGTTAATCCATTCTGTCCCCACATGCTAGGATCTTTGCCCCTTTCTTGACTTGTAAGCCTAACTTGCCACTTCCTTTTCCTGCCAGGTCCTATCTCTTCCCTCATACTACAAACATCAAGGGGTATGTGGGAGCAGGAAAAGCTGTAGTAGGTGGCTAGATAAACTAAAGAGCCCAGAATGGCTGGCCATCTGGTGGTGAGTGAAAGAAATTTTGTACTTTTGCTGAAGAAGATTCTTCTAGTATTCATTGCGCAAGAGGAGCAGAGTTGGGGATCTGCTCTAGGTAGAGAAAGAGGAATGAGAGTGGGTGAGTCCAGGTGCAGGGAGCAAGGTATTATGGCAGGAAAGGAGGTGAGAGAAACAAAAAAGAAGATGACTTAGCTCTAGTCTCCCAGATAACTCAGAATGTCTGGACGCCTTGGTAAGTCTTCTTACGGACCTCTCACAAACCATGCTATTTCCTCTCAGAGGAGTTGTTTTCAATCAGATATATAGATTGGCCTGACAGTTCCTACACTGCAGTTGCTATCCCACCTCTCAACAAACAATGTGTAAATAAAAAATGTAATAAAGATACAATTTATATTAGTTATTGTTATTGCAGAAAACAAAGAATTTCTACTTGAGCATTTGGGGCACTGTGCAATTGTGACTCTCAATGAAATCAGGCCAGCCCAAAGGCATGGATCCAAGGATAGACTTTGTTCCACAGATTTGCTCTCCATCTGTTTTTCCTGCCAATTTTGCTAAGAAGAGAGGCAGCTATATAAGGAGAGAGAGAGTATATAAATGCAAGCTTTGCCAGTTTGTTTGTTTGTTTATTTATTTACTTACTTTGTGTCCAGGTAATCTGGGCTCCCAGCTGGTTGAGTATAAAGAAGAAATGTACATAACATCTGATTGTGGGAATACCTGGCGGCAGGTAAGGAAGGAGAAATGATAAGACATAAAACTAATCTTGAGCATCAAATTATTTATTTATTTATTATAGTAACAGCAATTATCACATTTAATGCATTAACTAATTAATCTTTTTTATCTCCCAGGAGAGATAGGTAGCTATTATTATTTCCATTTTACTTGGGAACTGAGATCAGGCAAGAGCTTTTCACAGGCACTAATGAGAATGAGGTTCCCAGCTGCTGTTGATTTTCAGTAGGAATAGGGTATCTATTTTGTCCCTTTGAAAAATCTCCTCCTGAATAACTTGCACAAGGATGGTGCAAGTCTTTTGTTTTTTTGTTGTTGTTTGTTTGTTTTAATTATCAGCCTTATTTCAGAGAACTCAGACATAGGATGCTTACATGCAAAGGTTTTATGCCTGATTAGCTAGAAAGTATGGAAAATTTCAATTTTTTCCAATTTAAAATTGGCGTCAGACTTTTTTTTTTATCAAAATGATTTTAATAGAATAATGGTGACACTTCAAACTGAGTTTGCAATCACTTAAATCTTTTGCATACCCTACGTTTGAAGAATTTCTGTAGGATTTATGGTTATTGTTTGCCATCTTTCTTCTTAACTAAAAGTTTCTTCTTTACCAGGGTCTAATAAATAATTTTCTTCTACAGAGCATTTTACAGAGAACTGCCCTCTTTTGAAATGGCTGACATCTCCCATTGTTCTTAATGGGACTGAGATTCAGGCTGCTTTCAGTTGGCCATTTTGGAGGGGGCATCTATCACCTGTTGTCAATTAAATCTCTGCCTCCTGACAGCATAGGAAGCCAGCGTCTTCCCTGATTTGACTGAAATTGGAACCAGTTGGCAATGGAGGGCAGTTTGAAAGATAGCAATACTTAATGAGTTTTTCCAAAGGGGTAAACTTTATGCATCATCTTCCGCTGATGGATAAACTTTCAATTCTGGAAAATAACAGCCAAAAATAAACATTAATTCTATGTATTTATTTTCAAGTGGTACCTATTGTATCAGATCAGATCAGTAGACAGGGCAGGAAGGAGAAGGACAAGAGGGTTTTTATATGAGTATGTGCATGTGCAGAGGGAACATAGGGAGTGCAGCAGAGATGGAGAAATAGGAGTATGTATACAAGGAACAAAGAGGATATAGAAAGGAAGGGGGAAATGGTGTATGTGCATACAGGGGGCATGTGAGAAAGTTTTAAAGGTAGTGAAAAACTGCAGGATAGGAGGGAGACGTAAGCCAGAATACGCTCTCTCCTTTGAATTGCTCTGGTGAAATAATGTAGCTGTCAGCGCACCTTAAATGACCAGTATGGCCTGGCTGCTCCAGAATGGCATAAAGTATCTACACCATACCACCAGTGAATACAGGCATGAAAATGAAATCTTTAAAAATGGTTTAAGATTGTTGCTTCATGTCTAAACATCATTAGAAATATGACATGATGGTAGTTTCTTTGGGTTCGTTTAGTGTTTGTATATGAAATTACAAATAAAACAAAAGGAATTCCCAGTCAAAAACTACATTAAAAGTGATATAAAGGTTGATAGTGCATAGTAGTAATTTAAAGTAAAATACATTACAGGGCATTTGTAATTAACCCAATGCCATATGTTATGGCCCTTGGAAATTCACAGTTAACTTTTAAAAATAGCCAAACCTGATAAGATACGGAACGGACATGCACAGCTAAGGCACCCAGACAACTTAGTCTTTTGATAGCCTTAACAGTGCCCTTTCATTACATCATGAGGGAGAAAATGTGATTTTTAATATTGTTCAATGTAATCTGTTACAACCAATACAAAAATACCTTAATCATAATCTTATGACAATTGCATGACATCAGTCGAGTCTTTTGCATTTCCTGGTTTTACAGTGTTTGGAATTTGAATAATTTCAACATTCCTGTAATGTATTTTGCTCTAAATTACTCTTTCTTAATTCCATTTAAACACTGTCAGGGATGGTCTGGTCCTGTTTTCATGGAGGGGACTGGACATCTTGAGTTCCCTTCCAGCCCTACATTTCTATGATGCTTTTGTTTTTGTCTGTGTGTATTATATGATGATGACGATGATAGGGAAATATCAAAATCCTTCATATTGTCCAAAGACCAGATGAGAAGCATTAATAAATAGCATTAATAAATATAGAAATGTGTCACAAAAGCACAAAATTACTCTTTTTCAATGAAAACACTTATTTTAACTGAAATGCTCCGTCTACAGTGTTGGACTGAAACACAACACAGTTGTGCTCATGTACAAGAAACAGCAAGAATAAAGCTGAGCACTCTAGTTTCACTCTCCAAGCTGAATAAAAAGCTACAGGCAATACAGGCTGTTGGTAATAATATATGAAAGGACATTTTAAAGAAATAATTATTTTTGTCATAATGACGTTCTTTTAGCTTCAGAAGTTGAGATTTTATGCCTTTAACATTTCTAGGATTGTGGCAGATGACAAATGAAATATTTAAATGTAAAAAGTCTTCTAGGATTTTCAGTGGGATTTTATCTCCATTCTTTGAGGCTCTCCAATATTACCTATGACATACAGCTGACCTCTCTACATATTTTAATGCTGCCATTCACCAAAATTCTGTAGTTTTTTTCTGGTGAGAAAAGAGGCTGGTATTCAGATTTTTGCTGTTTGCATTTGTGGGACACTTAAATTAATGAGATGAAAACTGATTTATTATGCCTGTAGGTGATTTTTCACTCGATATAAACTGATACATGACCTCTCATTCCCATTGCAACAGTCAAAATGATGAGTGCCACTGATTTCTTTATTTTAATTAAAACTGTTGTGAAGGCTTTGCAAAGATCCTTATTAAATCTTCATATTGGTGACTAGAAAAAAGAAAATGGATTATGTTGTATATTTTATATCTCCATTATTTACTGCAATCTGCCTGTTCCTCATGAAGGCAGCTATACATTTCCTTTCTTCAATGAAATTTATGAAACTAAAAATGAAATGTGAGCAATTACATGACACTGCAGTTATTTAGATAACTAATTACTGGTCTCTAAAGCTGGCACAAGCAGAGTCTGTGCTTTGTCACAGTTCACTGGATGGGTTCAGACCATTGACTTGGAAACTGGGCAGTTCCAACTGCTGAGTGCCAGTCACTGCGGGGCCCCTTTGTCACATCTGTCACTGCACATCCTCAGCATTGCTAAAGAGCCATCTATAGACTCTCATTGAGGAAAAGCAAGATCTGAGTATGAGGCCTGGATAACAGAGAGACTTAGACTAAGATAGAAAGGTAAACACACCGGAGTATGGAATAAGGCCACTACCGGGAGTAAGCTAATGCCAGCAATAATATAGAAATATTGGCAGAAAAAATCAGAATAAGAAAATCTTACTTGAATAGAAGCAATACAAACATAGCTATGACAAACGCCAAAGGAAGTGTAAGTCAGTTAAAGGATATATGAGGATTGGACAAATATGTTAGCACAGTAATTTGGGACAGTTATGTCTATCAGCAAACAAAACAGAGTATTATAATGTGAAATATTAACATGCTATTAAATCAAAGAGATTGTATCCAAAGGACCTTCATGGAAACAAAGACAAGCTTTGAATGGGATTCCTTCCCCACTCAGGTTTTGTAACAGTTCTCTGCTCGCCATTTCTTTAAACAGAGGCTGGCCTGTCTAGTATTGAGGATGATTTTACTATTTCTCTGCTTCATAGCACTCTTATTGTGATAATTATTCTTATTATTATTGCAGAAGAGGGTAGCATTATTGTGCTAGGGGATGAGTAAACAAATAGTAAGAGACACAAAGGAGCTTGCAGATTAAATAGACAAAAAGAATATTGGGGAAATAACATTATCCCTGTTTCATAGGGTGGGCAGCTGAGACTCAGAGATGAATTGTCCAAGGTTACATAGAAAGTCTGTGACATGGCCAGAAATTGAAGCCAAATCTCTAGAGTCACTCCCAGTCCACTCTCTTAATTGCAAGTCCAGTCTTCCTCTCTACATGATTCCTCATTATTAGATAAATTAAGGAAACCTTTGCTTAAGCAGGACAAAGTTCGGCAGTTTTGTAGCCATCAAGGCACTTAAGAGAGGTACAGCTTTTTTCTCCAATCTGCTAAGGGAGGAATTGCGCTGCTTACAAGCCCAACAAGTAAAAAGGGTTGGAATCACTCCCTTTGAGAAGCCAGGAAGAGAGTTAGCTGGAACTATTGTAGGGAAATGTTCCAACTTGAAATTTAGGAAGGGACGTTTCTTGGGAGGTACACAGGGGATTGGGTACATTTTTGCCTAGCTTTGAGTTTCAGGCAATGCATAATTAAATGTCATAGAATAAATCCTCACCAGATGTAAATCACCATGGCTCCATTGACTTTATGCTGACAGTTGAGAATCTGCCCTCATGTATCTACAGCTGTTGCAGTAATAAAGGCATGCAGAATGAGAGAGAAACCACTTAGCATAAAGCAAATAAAATGCCCTAAACATGGCAAAAGAACTACAAAGGATGGAGAATGTATGAGATTCCACTGGTCTCTCCTGTAGTGGTGGTCCACCTGAAAAGACTAAACAAGTTCTAATTAGTGGAGGATATCGCTAATTCATTAATTTGACTGTATTTAGTGGGGAGAATTATGATTTAAACAGTTGAAACATGCATATATGAACTCGTTGCTGGTTATGAACACATAAGCATGGCCCAGTGGACTAGAAACCAGGATCTCCTGAGTTCTAATGTCAGCTCTACTACTAACTCCATGTTTCCTATCTGGAAATTTGGGATAATATTTATTTCTGTACTGTACTTCATGGATCCATTAGTTAATGTTATAACAATGTTCAGAAGATGAAAAGCTATTTCTGACAGTGCTAGGTGTTTATAATGTGAACAAGAAAAAATTAGGGAAATGCGGAGATACATGTTGGTGCTATACCCTGTGTATCTTAAAGAAGAATGGAAACTGAAGGATTGATCACATTCATCCGGGCATTATTTACTCTTCTTGCTCGCTAATGGAAGATGAAAGGTTATCACAATATGATTTTAATACTCCTTTGTGTTAAAGCATTGGCAGTCTGCCAGTAGTCTTCAGTGGAAAGTGAATTAGTCTTGGAACAATTTATGCCCCTTCCAAACTGCACACTCAAAAATAAATAATACTACATTGTATTACAGTCCCATGGTCATAACTGCTTTCTATTGGCTCTGCCATTTTGATGGTTTAATTTTAAACTGAAGCAGTTTCAAAGATAGTCTTACTACATGTTGGCTCTGATTTTTCAAATGGATGTTTGCCTTTTTATTACTCCTTCCCCAGTTACATTCCATGAATTAAAATATATTAATGAAGCTATTTTACATTTGTATAGGCCCTTCATTAATGAATCTCCAAGCACTTTGTGCATAATCTTATGCTTCTGGTATAGATGAGAAAACCAAGGTACAGAGAGAGGTTAATTGACTTCCCCAAGATTGCAAATGAAGACTGTGGTGGATCTGACAACAGAATCTGTGAATAATACTGTGTCACATTAATAGCATAAGTGTAATGGTAAATAAACAGGAGCCAGAATGAGATACGTGAAGAGGATATGCAATAGAATATCACCTATGGATGAAATCCTTGAACCATTTAAGTCAAAGACAAAAGTCTCATTGACTTCACTGGAGCCAGGATTTTACCTTCTATGTTTAACTATTGTGAGCCTTAAATTATTTGATTGTTAGAGTTTAAATTTAACCTTCCATGTTAATATTTTACAAATTTTTAATTATTGAACATGTACTTTATGGGCCTAGGTCAGAAGTCTTTCCTTGGCCTTAAATCATGGATTAAATAGATACTTTAGAACTTAGCCCCGTGGGACTGATCTGACACCCACTGAATTCATCAGCAGTCTTTCTACTGACTTCAGTGGAAGATGAATCGCATATTACCTGGGTTTTAGGAGATTAATATTGTTATATTTGGATACTTGTAAGTTATTTGCACACGGAGAGAAACCAGCAGACAAGAAGACAGAGAGATATAAACACAGAGGCTATGTCTACACTAGTGTATTTAAGTCGAGTTTAACTATGTCGACTTAGTGTGTCCACACTGAAAATTAAAGTCGACTTAAAGGGGAACTTACAAAGTCGACCTAGAGCATCCACACTGGACACTCTAGGTCGACTTTGTGGGGCTAGGGGGACCTAGGGCAGGTCCACGGGGGCAGGGGAGGCACCCCTTGCCCAGTGCCAGGGGGCTCAGCCTTTGCCCCATTGTACCTAGGTACAATGGGGCAAAGGGGGTCGGGACCCTGGCAGGGCATAGAGGCAGGGTGGGCAGGGCTCTGCCCTGCCCTGTGGGGAGGCATGCCAGGCTCCCCCTGTGCCCCCCCCCCGGCAGGGAGGGCATTGGTGGAGCCCTGGGGTAGCCCTAAGTCGACATAGGGCTACCCCACGGCTACACTGGCCTAAGTCGACTCTAGGGAGTCGACTTAAGCCTTAGGTCTAGTGGAAAGGAGGTTTTATAAAGTCGACTTAATTTCCATTAAGTCGTCTTTATTTTCCTTAAGTCGACTCAAGCAAGCTGCTTAAGTTGACTGAAGAAAACTGTAGTGTAGACGCAGGGTAAATTAAGTTGACTTAAGCAAGCTTATGTCGACTTAATTTACCAGTGTAGACACAGCCAGAGAGGCTCTTAATTCTTCTATTCTACGACCACACAGAACAGGCTGAGCTATTTCATAGTAGTGTAGCTCTGTTAGCTGTAACGAGCTCGGCAGCACACAAACTATGCCACAGCTATGCCTACGTGGGTGTGGCAGGGGAGTGGCTGCCATGTTGCAACTAGGATGCTGCTGTGCGTTTGGGGGGGCTGGCAGGCCACCGCTGCTCAGCCCACACAGTGGGAGATGGGTGGCTGCTGCACTCCGGCTAAGGGACCACTGCACCCACGTGATAGGAGGGAAGAGGTGAGGGCAGGAGGGAACAGGACTGCACTCCGGCCCGTCTGCCTCCACTGGGCTCACATGGGTTAGAGGTGAGGGGAGTGGTTGCCGTGGACACCACTGGGCTCTGAAGGGAGCAGCTGCTGCATTCTGGCCAGGCCACCACTTTTTGGCCCACGTAGGGGGAGATGGGAAGGGGAAGGAGTGGTGCAAGGAAGAGAAAGTGGTTGCTGTGCTCTGGCCAGGCCAAGTGGAGGGACTGATGAAAGGCTCCTGTGGGCATCATACAGCCCATGGGCCATAGTTTGCCCACCCCTGTATTAGTGCCATATCATACCTATTAATGACCATTAGCTCATTCTCAAATTTGTTATTTCTAGGCTAACTGGTTATTTCCATGTTCTCTTTGTGGTTTACCTGTTAAGCTTATAGCTGGCATGAACTTAGGTAGTCCTCTACCTATGCCAACTTGTTTTAGAGTGACCAGATCTCCTGATTTTATAGGAAAAGTCCCATATTTGGGCCTTTTTCTTATATAAACACCTATTACTTCCAATCCTGAATTTTCACACTTGCTATCTGGTCACCCCACCTTTCTTCAACACATCTTTAGCTCATCATCACTTGTCTGGGCTAATGATTCCAAACATATGTAGGCTAACCTGCCTTAGCATAGCATACTGGGTGTGGCCTGTAGGTTCCTTGTGTCACAACTTTAAGAAGAATATAGAATAAAACTGCAGTACCCAAACTGTGTAACCATGAGCTGTATTGTGGATTTTCTGGGAGCCAGAGGCATTCACTTAATTTGGATAAAATGGTATAAATAGCAGTTTCCCTTTTTCTTCAATATG
Organism: Pelusios castaneus; assembly: GCA_007922175.1. Lineage (NCBI taxonomy): Eukaryota > Metazoa > Chordata > Testudines > Pelomedusidae > Pelusios > Pelusios castaneus. The sequence continues at coordinate 7,822,073 of ML685851.1, forward strand.
GAGGTGTAGGACCTGGAGACTACACACCCCAGCGAATACTGTTTTATTTTGATTTGAGCAGAAGTTCAGAGAAGGTTTGGAATGGAATCCAAACTTTTCTTATCTGATTACAACTCATCCAATCCTTTTGAAGTAAAATTAATGTCTATCCATTACTGAATGCTCTAAAATATGCAGCTGTATGTAATAGGCAGACAGGACTATAAATGTCTCAGACCTGGTGCTGGTCTGAAAATGGAAGACAGCCAAAGGGATTCTTAAAACTGCAGGATTCCTTTTAAATATGTTCTTATTAGGTGAGAGAAAGAGATACAGCCAGGGTTCTAGCTAGGAGGTCTTCCTGCTTTAGTCATTCCTCATTCCTTGGCATGAATGTGAACGTGCTTGGGGGTGAAGAGTTTTCATTTACACTTCAATCTATAACTGATATGGCTTCAAAATGAGGGAAAAGAAGTTTTTATCATTGTTGGTATTTTCTCATTCTCAAAGGGAAAGCAAACCAAACTTTGTCTCAATCACTTTTGTTTGTCAAGTTGTATAAGAAGTTGAATGTGTGTATTAATTTTCAGGGGTTGTGCATTAATGCTCTCTTTATCTCATGCTGCTGTGTTAAATGAAATCTGGCAGACAGCTGAAGCAAGCAGATACTTTCTTATGACAAGGCTCAGATGTATAAAGAAAAGGATATTTATTTAGTTAATGTTTCCAGTGACTTAGACTAAGCTTTTGGCTTTTCTCTTTCTTGTCCTTCCTCGTGCTTTCATCACTTATTTCAGATCTGAGCTTTAACATTATTATTTTAATTTTCCTGGTATATAGTTGCTATATGCCATAGGTATTGTTTATAGAGGTTGCTATTGAACAGTCTGCATTGACCAACAGCTTTTCACAATAGTGTGTGAGATAGTATTATTTCCCTCTACTTAAAATAGGAAATAACTATCTCAGATACCATTGTATACTAACTTGATAAATCTAGCCTTTGTAATGGTAATCACTGTATTCTTATTTCCCTTTGGGTGTTAGGATGCAATTTCAATAGTTTATAATCATCTAGAATATTGAGATTCAGAACTTCCTCCAAAGAGATTTTTCTGTAAGTCACTGAGCTGTGGAAAAGGAAAGAGAAGAAACCTATGGTTAACCTCAGATTTTGGTTCTGATTCATCCCTTGTATCACCAAGCCACATATGTCCTGACTTTTTAGATCATTAAAAAGTCACAAAATGACCTCATTGTTAAACTGTACAGTCTATATTTAGGCAAACTGAGTATTAATAGTAGATGCTTTACCTGAAAATATAAACCATATCAATGTACTTCATGTTCTGTACATTTTGAAGAAGGTGTTAGAATCTCAGAGACAGAAATAACTTTCCTGGGTTTCTTTGCATTACACAGCAAGGCATGCTATTTTGCAAGACATACAGAATATGACAAATACTGTAAGTAAGGTGATAGGTCACAAAGAGATATATAGTGGGAAAGAATGAAGAATACGTATTGTTAGAAGCCACCAGGGCTGGGATCATCTACAGGCAGTTTTATATGACTGTGATTTGAACCTGAACATTTCTTGATTCACCAGCTTAAATTTCTTTTCCTTCACCATCTAGAGAACTTGATACACATTGCAGAACTAGTCATTTAATAATGTAGGAATAAAATTAATTATTATGTCCTGTTGAATTTATTTAAAAGCAGACTGTTAGAAAACTAAAACTGGACGAGTATTTTAATAATGCTTTGGTAATGTATTTTATGTTTTCCAACCCAGACATCTGCTTGGTCTTTTTTGTCTGGTTTTTAGGTCTTTGAAGAAGAACATCACATCTTGTATCTGGACCATGGTGGAGTCATTGTGGCCATCAAAGACACTTCTATCCCTCTGAAAATACTCAAGTAATGCTGCAGTCAGTTATAGTAGGGTTATTACATATTCAAGACCTCAAATGTACTTCAAAGTTAATGAGTAATGAGCTTTTCAGTAAGTTTCTGCAAGAAATCCAGGTGGAGCCACATTAATTTAACATTTGTTAAACCAATAGAATGCAGGTGGACATTCTATTAAAGGATTCCTTGTGGAGTTGTTGGTAAAGTAGCTTGCTACATCACTAATAATTACACTGTTTTGAATCAGGATAGCTGTAGTCACTCAAAAGGTGGTCTGCAGTACGAAATATATGCAAAAGTCACTTAATCCACCACTAAAATCCAGTAACTATTTTAACAGTATACACTAACTTGCCCTGCAGGTTTGGGGTAGGGAGTAAACTTACAGCTGAAGGACACATTTCAATAGGCAATATACAGTTGCCCATATCAGAATTTTGGAATAGGATGCAGAGTTATCACCTCTGGAATTATTAAAAGAGTAGTATATATGTTCTGAATGAAAGTGATCAATGCTTCAGTTTACATAATAGTAATAACACATATATGAGCTAAGTTTGTGACCAGTTGTCTGGGAAGAGGGTACAGGGTTAAATAAAGGAAAGCAAAGAGATTTCTTGTTTTTTGGTTTTTGTTATTTAAAGGGAGACTGTTTTCTTTTCAGGTAGGAAGTAGCAGATCATCACATTAATTTCATACACACACACATACATTATTTACATATAGAGATGGTAATGTTTGTTTGTTCAACTATTTTGGGAAGCAAGACATCGTCAAAGCATTATTCGTTTTGTTTTAATTTGAAGCCAGTTACATGCATGATCTGCACAGTACTGTCCTTTAGAAATCACTTGACCAGATGAGTGAATTTGTGAAGGGTCATAGTCTGGTTGGCTTCTTTTTTCTCACTGCCTACCTGAGTTCTGGTAACTGGGCAGTTTTGTCTAATCCTATTTCACTAAATTCTGCTTGTCAAGTTTAGATATTATAGGACAGAGAACTTTGGCAAAAATAAAATTGAGTAAAAGGAAATTAATTGACAAGCAGTGAGCATGTAGCAAACTCCTGCAGTGACTAACCTCAGTGCTGGACTGACTGAGGACATCCAAAAATACTGCCAGTTTAATAGACATCTGTTAATGGATATGTTAAGCTCTAGGGCATGTTGGGGAGAGAGGAGTCGCATTTAATTTGCTACATTAAGTAGACAAAGAATTCATAATTTTTGCAACTCTGGTCATGAGTCCTATGGTGCCGGGCTCTTGAGATTTTATCCAACATAATACGGTAATCATGATATTTGTTTAAGAGCTGCAATGAATGGAAGCTATTTCTCTCTTTAAAGGTTCAGCATAGATGAAGGCCAGACTTGGAGTACACATAATTTCACCAGTACTTCAGTCTTCGTAGACGGACTACTCAGTGAACCTGGAGACGAGACATTAGTCATGACGTAAGTGTCTTTATTTAGGGCACTCTCCGGCAATGCAATTAAGCATGAGTTTATCTTTAATCAAGTGAGTAGTCCCTGCATCAGAGGCTTTAGTATCTTGCAGTCATGTGGGCTTTCACCATGAACAGGTCTGAACAGCATTAACAAGAAATCTGTCCTTGAAATGTTCTGAATCGAGTAGTTCAAATGTACATATGAAGTATTGTGTTTTATACGGTATCAGGTTTTCAGTCATGACTTGGAACAGTGAAAATTATGGACATAAATGGTTATCTGAAAACTGTAGGTTTAAATTAGGAGTTTTCACATTATTTTCCCTCGTTTTCTGCAGACTCTAAGGTATTATTCAATAATAATAGTGTCAGGCTTTATCCCCTAATGGGGGAAGGGTGCCCACAAAATACCCGGTTCTTTAGATGCGGATGCTGGGTAAGCTCCCGAAACCCCCAGGCAAAGACCACTACTAGCAATGAATTTTTGTTTATTCACTATGTATGTGACTTTTATTTATGATTACTGAAGACAAGTTACACAGATTATTGTACTACTAATCACTGCCTTAATCTGGTAAACACCCAATATATCTACAGGCACTCTAGGCTACAATACCACTTATTGCATACAGATTCAGGATTTTTCATCAATTATGGCTTTAAGCACATGATATAGAGAATATAACAAAACCCAGTACACACAAACCAGAACAATCGGGAACACAAGCTAATATGTAAGACACAACCACACGGGACCCTTTGTACTACCGTATAGGGATCTCATTCACACCCGTTGGGTCACGGGGTTCACCTGTGCACCCTTGCATGCAGTATAAGTCCCAGACCTGGTCAACGATTATCCCCCATTCACACTTCCCCTCCCTCGCAGCAAAGTTATAGCAGCGACGAACGCCTAGCACAGGGGCGCCTGTTTATACACTCATACAAGAAGGGAATCCAGCGGGTCACGAGGTTCACCTGCGCACCCTTGCTTTCAAAACCCTTGCGGGCCTTTGGGGCGGCTGCACGCAGGCTAAGTCTCAGACCTGGTCACTAGGTATTGTTTCTTTGCACACAGTCTCCAACACAACACTGCGTCTTTAATCCTTCTTATCACTTATAAACACAAAACAAACAGGCAAAAGTACTAACAAAACTATATCCAACGTAAACCCTACACCTACCCCAATTCCTACTTCAGCCCCAAACCCAAGATTGGTGATGCTATTGTTCATTGCCTGAAAGTCTCAGCATAAAGCCGGGCAAAACCTTACATTTTGTGTTGCTGTGCTTGAGGGCCGGGCGCTACTCCGAGCCTCTACTTTAGTTACCTTTCCTTTGTTGAAATTGATGTCAGGTTGCTAATCCGAACCTTCCCTCAGCTGGCCAGGCCTCGGTGCTTTACGTCTGGTCCTGTTGTCTGCGTCCTACGGAGAGCTGGTGGGGAGTGCCTTTGGGGTGATCAGTCCCTCGGGCCTGCTTCTAGTGCTAACTAGAATAACTCCGACTTCCCCCCCCCCCCATAAGGCTCCTTTTATTGCTCAAAACCGCTGTGGCATGGTATCAGCTGATTCATATGGTTAGCTACTTAGAGTGTTAGGGACCTTTTAACCTTCCCCTTTTCCAACGGCTGGCCGGCTGCGTCCGGATCAAGAGCTTGCATACATGTCATGTTTTGGTTGCCAAATCAACAATTGTGGTTTTGCTCGTTTTAGGCCTTGACTTGATCCTGGGGCCTAGTTTGGACAACTAAGCCTTTAGCACCCTGACAAATAGGTTCTAGCTTTTTCTGTTACAGAAATTGTATTCACAGTGATTGTAAACCGATATGCTGTTGTCCTAGTAACCTAGCATTGTAATAAATTATGTCTAACCAAACATCCTGAAAAAAATTCATGTTCCCCCCACTTCTCTGTACTTTTTGCAATGGATCCTATTAATAGAATTTAAAATAAATATGGACCTGAGCCACAAGGTTTGGTTTTGTATATGCAGTTTCCCAGTATGATCCCAAATGCTAATATTATTAAACCACCTTAGCCTAAGAAACAATTACCCAATTAGAGACAGAGTTACTGATAATCAATGTCTCTAACCTCGTGTTGAAGGGAGGAATAGTTGGGGGTGATAGAAGGGAACTTAAATGAAAGTTGGAGATATTTGAGGGTTGTTTGGGGGCTGGTACAGCCCTGACACTAGTTAGAGTAGCCTTAGGGCCCCCTTATGAGCTCTGGAAAGTAGAGATTAGTCTGAATATAGTGTGTTCCTGACAGCAACTGGAAATAGCACAGTCACATTGCTGAGTCAGCAGGCCTTTACTAGCCGAGGAGCCCATCTACACAGCAGGTATTCCCTGAAACCGATACCACGTTCTTTAACAACTCTTCTCACAACCAGAGTGGCATAAAGGGGCTGCAGTACAGTGGCAAATCAGACCCTCTATAACTGGAGCAAATTCATCCTGTTGAAATCATCAGAGCTGAATTTGGCCCATTGTCATCTCTCTCTCTTTCTGCATCAAAATCAGGTCGTCTGATTTCTTCTTCTACCCTCTGGTCTGGCAGGAAATGGCAACTTTTTCTGTTAAATCGTCTTGGAATTTTTCTCCTTTCCCAGCCTTTATTCCCTCTCTAAATGGTGAAAAATGAGATAATGGCTTCTTGACTGCTGTTCCTAAGCTGTGTACAAACCACCTTGCCCATCAGCAGGTTGTTGAGGGTGTTGCTAGGCCTTTCTTACTCTTGGAAATTTTAAAAGTGTCCTGTTCCATAGAAACAATAGGGAGAAGAGTCACTCCCCATCTATGTTTGGGTCTCAAACTTAGCCACTTGCCTTTTGTTGCTGTGCTGAGCACTTTTGGGCCCTATTCTAGGTATACAATTTTACAGAGCATCCATAATGCCACAGTTTAAGATTTAAGGAAGTTAAATTGTGGTTCCATTTTGAAAAGTGACTCTATACATTTCTTCATGAGATTTTAGGTTGCTCTCTCATTATTTTTGTATCTCATTTGCGAAGTTTACAAGTCAAAAGAGATATTTTTTAAACTAACAGTCCAGTAATGTCAGGCTGGGATCTGAGAGTCAAGCTTGGTTCTTTTTTTCTGAGGCATAGGGCTGACTAATATTCTTCCCAGAATTAAAGTTTTGTTTCTTTGTGATGAGGGGATTTCCTCTAGAACAGATCCAGTTTTGTCCTGTATTCCAAGGATGTAAGCACAGCTCTGTCCATAGCTAATTAATAGGAATGTTTCAGTTGACATAAAATGAGAGAATGCTGGGAAGTGATGCAAAGTTCCCCCATCTCAGGGACTGAACTTGCTGCTTTCCCAGTGGTCCCAGCCTCTACAAATGTTGTAGGAAGGGAATCATGTTACTCTGTCATTGGACAATGAAGCTTGAAGTACATATTTAATTTTTCACTGAAACCATAACATTGATACCTCCATCCACTGAACTCCCTGTCTTCCCTGCATCAAATAAACATATATTTAAACACCACAAGTTAGTTTTTTCCCCAAAAGGAAGGAAAGCCAGAGATATCTTTAAGCCCTTGAGGGACTTTGCTATTGCTGTTGATTTTATATGGAGGACACACAGGCGATGTCTACACTTGAAAATTTCGGTCGACTTTAGCTAAGTCGACTTAGTGAGTCTACACCTAAATTTTAAGTCGACTTTGGGGGGAACTTACAAAGTCGACCTAGAGCATCCACAATGGATGCCTAGGTCAACTTCTAGGGGCTAGGGGGACCTAGGGCAGGTCCATGGGGGCAGGGGGAGCACCCCTTGCCCAGTGCCAGGAGGCTCAGCCTTTGCCCCATTGTACATAGGTACAATGGGGCAAAGGGGGACAGGGACCCTGGCAGGGCATAGGGGCAGGGTGGAAAGGGCTCTGCTCTGCCCTTTGGGGAGGCATGCCAGGCTCCCACTATGCTTCCCCCCCCCCGGCAGGGAGGGCAGTGGTGCAGTCCTGGGGTAGCCCTAAGTTGATTTAGGGCTACCCCACGTCTCCACTGGCTTAAGTTGAATTAAATTGAGGTTTTATAAAGTGGACTTAATTTTCATTGTCGACTTTATTTTCCTTAAGTCGGTTTAAGGAAACTGTAGTGTAGATGCAGGGTAAATTAAGTCGATTTAAGCAAGCTTAAGTCGACTTAATTTACAAGTGTAGACGCACCCACAGATAGCAGCAGTGTAAAACCCTAGAAAGATAGATAATCCAACTGTGACTCAAAATTATAGATCATTATATACATACAGAAATACAGATATAATTTCACATAGCACTTGCATCTTGTTCAGAATTCTGGTTTAATACACGTGATGGAAAGCTTCAGTTATTTCTTTCTTAGGATTTTGTGTATCTCTCTGTTAAATCAGTAACTCATTCCAGTACAATGGGTTTTTTTTCCCCCTCTGTTTATCACTTTCTGAAAGTAGAAATGACTCTTCCATTTGCCAGTTATTTCTTTGTGTTTGCATTTGCTTGGTGTTGTTTGGTAGCATGCCCTTGGAAAACCTGACATGTTCTATTTCAGAATCTCTTATCAATTTTTTAATCTCATTTGATCTATAGAGATATACTATCACTTTAATCTGAAAAAAATAATAAAAGTAATATAAAAAATAATCTTTGGCGCTCTCTGTAGGATAAGCCATATACAGCATTATCAGAACCAGTCTGGCATATTGTCTGTGGCAAACACAATGGAAACTATTGAACACGAATTGCTTGTCTTGTTTAATTTAACATTTCTCATTTGATACATTATTGTAATAATTCAAGACTGATTGCAAGAAAATTTCCCTTTTTTCGTATAAAACTAATGCATATAGTTAGCAGAGTTTCAAGTCTTTTAAAGCCAGATGCTCAGACCTTTGCACACACTCAGTAATTCATGCCATTTCTGTTGACTTCTGGAGTTCTTTTGCCATAAAGTGTTATAAACTTGGATCTGACCCTTAGGAAGATAAAAGGACCTATGATGATCATTTGGGCAATTATTGTCATGCTATAAGGGCAACTGAGATTATGCCACTTTATTTTTGTGAATCTGTGCATAGTGGCTACAGAGAACATTGCAAATCCTAAACAAGTCACAAAGTACAAAAGATGCATCTTCCGAAGTCTGGAATTGCGGGTCAGATTCTGATACCTACACTACAGTTTAGTAGCACTGTATTACACAGGCAGTTCCTTGAAGTCACTAGAAATGAAGTTGCTATTCAAAGTGAGTAAGATTACCACCTTAAAAGACTTGAAACACTGTAACCATATTCAGTGATTTTGTATGGATTAGGGAGAAGAAAACCTTCTGCAAAATGTGTTGCTAGTTATACTTATTCAACTTGCTTACTTTACCTGCCTAATTCTTAACATATTCTTCCCCCATGAGTGCCCTTGCAAGCCCGCTGTCATCCTGTTTGGTTTCATGTCAAGAACTTTCTGTTATACTTCCTGACTAGGGGCCTGAGTATCATGCAACTGGAGATGTGACTGCAGCAGATAGCCCACCTGTGCTAACTTTAGTCAAGCTAGTGTGGCTGAAGATAGAAGTGGGCTAGGAACTCACAAATGTACACAGAGGTCTGTGTGAGCCTGTGCAGCACACGGTGAAATCTGCATTGCTGTGGCTTGACTGCCACTTTTAGTTGTTCTAGCTAAACGAAAGCTAGCGCAGGTATACCTACATAAGCTGCAATCATTCCTTCAATTCCCATGTAACATGCCCTGGGTGTAAGTGATAACCAGGGGCAATAACCAGAGGAGCGTGTGTGTGCAGAGGATACATTTTGGTTAAAGTTCCCAGGGCAAATGCACGTTCCTTCAAAAAGTGTCATGGGATCTTTTAGGTACACACAGAGCAGATGCAACACCCCAGAGCAAAATCCTAGATTGAAGTCAGCGGCAAAAGTCCCTCTGAATTCAATAGAGTCAAGATTTCCCCCTCACCCTCATTTTTTAAGATTTCATCCAAAAGAAATAAAAATTATGGGAAAAAGCGTCATTGGACCCAATAAAATCCCACATCTGCAAAGGTTGGAATGATTCTGTAATAGAAGTAAGAGTCATAATCCCCGTGGCTTTGTCTACACTTACTAAAAATAGTTCGAATTAGTTAGTTCGAACTAACTAATTCAAACTAATTTTAGTTAGTTCGAATTAACTTAATTCAAACTAACTAAAATTAGTTCGAATTAGCGATTTCCATTTATTTCAATGGGCCGGTTAGTTCGAACTAAGAAATTAGTTCAAACCAACATGGCCACATTGGTTAATTCGAACTAGTTACTTCTAATACCCTATTCAAAGTTATTAGTTCGTATTAAGGAAGCCCTTAATTCGAACTAATTAAAGCCTAGTGTAGCCATGGCTTTAGTTAGTTTGAACTAAGCTTCCTTAATTCGAACTAACTTGCCAGTGTAGACATAGAAAGTGTGTTTTGTTTATCTACCTAAAGAGCTGGAAAGGAAGAGACAAAGTGGATGAAGTAATACCTTTTATTGGAACAACTTCTGTTGATGAAAGAGACAAGCTTTTATGTTCTTCTTCAGGAAGGGAGAGAATAGACTGAACCAATTTTGGCTGTTTCTTTTATATCTGAATCTTAAAACATTAAACTTTCTTTCCAACTATATCCAAAATAGATACAGGAAAATGACTAAAAAACATGCATTCCATTCTGTTTTACTTTTGATGTAGCTAGAAGTTTTGAGCACTATAAAGAATTTATATTATGGAGAGAACATGTGCCATGTCAGAATCAGTATACAGCTGTACCATATTAGATAGAGTTCCATAAGTAAATAACCATATTTCATCATTTATTGTTAATTCAATGAAAATTTGTTAGGGTTTTTTCTGAATTAAATGAAATAAGTACAGTAAGTTTGTTTAAAATAACATATGCTAATATAAGTTATTTTTATTTTGTCTTGAGCTCTTAAAAAGTGAAAATTAGTACAATCTAATATTACACTTTATTGCATTGGGGGTGGGGGAAATCTGTTTTATATTTACCAGCACTAAGTTGAGTAATGGCCCCACTTAGTGGAAAAGGGAGGAATTTTATGCATGTGTGAAATACTGACAACTCTCTTAGAAGTAAGCAGCTTACAAAAGGAAAGTTTCAAACCTGTTTTTTAAAAATCACATAAACAATATGTATTCTTATACTTCAGAACCTAGGTTAGTCAGGGTTGCTGCATATGGCTGGTGTCTGGTGACATCTTTGAGACAGCAGGCCACAAGGATTTGTGGACCATTTGTGGGGCCAGATATAGGGACTAAAAGAGGTTTTCTTACAGGGATTTTATTCTTTCATGCATTGAAGCACCAAACAGTTAGAAATGGCCAATTGCTCATCTTTCTAGAAAGTTCTCTTTCCTGGAGTCTTTCAAGGGTCCATCATGTTACCTCAAAATTTAACATGAATGCATGACTGCTCGAGGAAGGTTGTGAGATCTTTGGACTGCAGTACTATCAGAGTGTAGATGATATTCAGTTATCTATCTTTCATTAAACTCAGCTTTCATGGTCCTCAGCAAAGCACGATCTTAGATGAAAACAAACTAGTGTAAGCTTGATCCAGACAAGACAGAGGTGATATTACAGGTTACATATTAGAGGGAAACAGTTGGAAAAACTGACAAGATTTGTGTCTGCTGCGTCTACTAAGGGTTCTTAATGGTTTTGGGTTCTTAATATGTTAATTGCCTTTTCTTATGCGATACCTGTGGCCCAATATGCTGTCTACAGGCTGTAGCCATTCCCTTGTGATGTGGAACTCTTCACAATTATCCAAGATCGTATCCTGTCCAGAATATACTCCTGAAAAAAATATACTTAAATATAAAACTACATTATATAGAGATTTAATTTCCTAAGACAGCTCTCTGTCTTTATTACACCATGTGTATCTCCCTTTTTTTTTTTAATTTGAAGTGTTGCTTAATTACTGTGAAATGGTTATTTGGCTTGCTACACAATTAGCAACATCTCTAATTAATCAAATGTGGAGTGTACAGTTCAATGTAGGCAGGAAAGGCATGAATGGGCGGGAGAAAAATTCTGAGCTTGCCAAAAGAGCAAGACATTTAAAAGAACTAGGTACATAATTTTAACCTAATCCTGAAGACACACCTACATTTCCTGTTCAGTGACCCTCAATTCTGTACCTTCCCAATACTTAGTGAAGGTGGGAAAGAGATGGGAGTGAACTGATTCATGCTCAGTCCAGATAAGATGGAACAGATGCTGTTAGATAAGAAGAAACAGCTTGGAGAATGGGGGATGGTGCATCTTCTTTTGAGGCTCAAATGCTGACTTTTGCCAATATGATTTCCATTCTGTCAGACAATTGATCCATTTCTGCTCACAAGTTGTGCCTGTGCACATAGCAACTTTTTTCCATCTAGAGATGGTCTGGAGGCTGTACGTGTTTTCTTCTGATGTGGAACTCGCTAGCAATCAATATCTTTGTAATCTCCAGGTTGGCTTGTCTGTGGTACTATATACGGGTGTGTCTATACTTGTAAATTAAGTCAACTTAAGCAGGCTTAAGTCGACTTAATTTACTCTGCGTCTACACTACAGTTTCCTTAAATCTACTTAAGCTTCTTCTAAAGTCGACTTAAGGAAATTTTAAGTTGACTTAAAAGTTGACCTAGTTTTAAGTCGACTTAAGCCAGTGTAGATGTGGCTTAGCCCTAAGTCGACTTAGAGGGTCCCCCACTGACCTCCCTCCCAACGTGCCTGGCACAGCCAGAACCTGGCGTGCCCACCCACAGGGCAGGACACAGCCCTACCCACCCTGCTCCTATACCCTGCCCCTGTCCCTATCCTGCTCAGCCCTCATGTACCCTGGTACAATGGGGAAGATGCTGATCTCCCTGGCACTTTTGAAGGGGTGTCCAGGGAAGGGGGGCATCTCTCGGGTGCCCCCTTCCCACCATGCACCACTCACAGGTCCACCTAGCCCCTGCAAGTCAACTTAGGCATCCAGTGTGGACACTCTAAATTGATTTAGCAAGGTTGACTTTAAGTCGACCTAAATTTACGGTGTAGACATGCTAAGTCGACTTAACAAAGTCGACTTAAAGTTGACTTTAAGTCGACTTAGCAAAGTCGACTTACTTGAACAAGTGTAGACATAGTCTACAAGCCTTAGAGTTGGTCCTGCTTTGAGCGGGGGTTGGACCTGCTTTTAGCAGGGGGTTGGACTAGGTGACCTCCGGAGAATCCTTCCAACCTTAATATTCTGATTCTATGTCTACAGTACAGCTGTCATCTTCTTAAGTGGGCTGAGATGAGGCGCTGTTAGCACATCATGCTGGTGTTTTGTGATATTCACAGGTTATCTGTTTTCTTCCAAGTAAAACTGAAGGTGTTGATTACAATTGCTACAGCCCCAAATGGCCTTGAAGTCACTTATCTACAGAACTGCCTAATTTTCTCTAGTCTTTTATGGGCATTACAATCCAATTATCTCTTCTCTCTCCTCCCCCATTCCCCAGTTTCTTAGGTTAAACCCTCTGTTGGCTGTTGGCACAAAATTCGCAGCAGCTCTGGAGCTTGCATAAGATTGCCTTTATCATGTTGGCCAGACTTTTGAAACGTATTTAGTTTAGCTAAGTAGACGAGAACAGAAACTCATGCCCTATTTCACTCCACTCTTATCCCAGGCTATCTCTTTGGGTGCAGACAATGGGTGGGGGCTGGAAATGACTCTTTCACTCATGCATGGTCTCAGCATAGGCTGTGACCTACTTATCAATGCAGTGTGTGATGCTGTGATGTTCTATTTCCTGTTTCGGGAGGACACTGCCCTTCTCGTTCCTATCTCAACCAAACAGTAGAGATGGGCTGGGAATTAGAAATCTTGATCTCAAATAAAAATAATTACATATTTTATTTAAATCCTAACCGGGCTTTTAATGTTTTGCTGTAATTGCTTTGGCTATGTTATGGTGACACCAACATTACATGAATGTAGCTTATGATCTTTCTACTCTTATGTGCTAGAGTCTCAAAAAGGGATTTCATACTCATATGGTAAAAAATGCCAAGACTTTCAATAACGGCATAGTTCTGTTAATAGGTGAAAAGCATGATATATTAGTTAAAAGTTAGTCAGTTAGGTAAAATATTTTGAGAAATACCCAATGGAAACCTGATTATTAAATAAAATGCCAACAGGCAGCTATACAATGTAATAGCCTTGAAGTACTGGCATCCATTTGTAGGGCCCTATTTTCAAGTTTCTCCTGAATTGAGGTCACTTAGACCACAGTTTTGCATATATTTATTTCTACATGTAGTCTGATTGAACTTAGTGGATTGGTCATACACCTGTAAGTGTTTGTAGGTTAGGACATTTAAATCGTGTGTCTGTTTATTGCACAGAAACTGTGTTGTGTATACAAATACTGGTTTATAATCTCAGTTACCTATTTTTGTGCAGACAAATGGAAGCACGCATCTGTTTTGCAGATGTAGTTAAGGAGGAGAACCAAAAATGTAGCTTTTAAAGTATTCTTTTGGAATTAGAAAAATGTATTGAGTTACAGTCTTAATGTGTAAGAAAACCAGTGTAAGCAAGTAATCAAAGAACTTGCATGCATCAAATTTACTTTCCACTGATTCAGCTGGAGTTACTTTTGATTGGTTTCGGTGCATTGGAAATCAGAACAGAACCAAACGCTAGAAGCCAGGCACCTCCCTGAACGCTTTACTGATCTTAAGTAGCTAGAAAATTTCAGTATACTACATTTATGGCATTATGTAACTCATCTTTCCAACACTTATCCTCCTTGAAATCATTTCTTAACACTCACCTCTCTGTGATGCCTAAAAGCACCACCTATAGACAGTGCCTAGGCAAGAGGTGAGCTGAGACATCTACTGGTTATTTGGTTGCAAGGTATTAACTCATTCTTCATCTCTGCTCCTTTTGTTTGACTAGTTCACCTAGTGGTAGCTATGGCCTAGATTGTGAGCTCTTTGATTATGGAACTTTCTTTTTACTGCATATTTGTAAAGTACCTACCATAATGGGACCCTGATCCTCGATTAGTGCCCCTTGATGCTACTGCAATACAAGTAATTAAAAATAGCAACAATCAACATATTAAAATATTTTCGTTATTTGTAGTTGCAATTATGAGGTTTAAAGATCTGAGGTGCAGCTGAGGACCCTAAATGTTTCCAGTCAGCTAATAATTGTCAGGAAGCACCTAACTCAGAGATCATTATTATGAGAACAGAGAAAGTAGATGTTGTGCTAGCACAGATAACTTCAGATGTCTAGCTAGGCATAAATGTGATTAAATACTGAATCTGAAATTGTATTAGCCCCAGAACAATAATCACTGAGATTTGAAACAGTTTAAAATATATTTTCCTGGGACAGTAAGTCATCAGACGGTTCTAGCTCCAGCTAACATATTTAATGCGAGAAAGGAAACCCTTTTATCATGAGCAAATCCCTAATCATACTTTGCAGCATAACTTATTTCCATGGATGCATCATTTAAATGAAGATTTTGTTATCTATTTTGCAAGTGATTTCAGCAAGGAGTTTCAAGGGAGTTGTAGGGGACTAAATGCCAAACTCCCTCTGAAAGTCAATGCCAAATGGGCACCCTTACAACCTTCAAAAGGTTTTTAATACATGAGACTGTTTTGTGACCGGCACAGCATATAATGTTATGTTTTTTTTATGATTCAATCAGAAATCAGGAGAACAAGAGGAAACCAAGTCCAGTAGTTGAATAACAACACTGTTCTGGGTCTGTTTCTAAGCTCTGTCCCATATTTACTAGGCTAGAGCTTTGTTTCCCAACCAGTGTTCCATGGCCCAAACCATCAGGCCCAAACAGATGTGCCACAGAATTTTTTTGAAAATTACATGTGAGAACAAGGGGGCAGGAAGGGAGCTGCCTTCTGATTGGCCCTCTGCCTCACTGCCCCAATGCCTCCAGGGAACAACCTATCAGAGGTCAGTCTTCCTCCCTTTCCTCCTTCCCATGTGTGAACAGTGCATTCTCTCTTCTCCCCTCCACTCCCCTCATGCAGCTGCCAGCTGGGAGTGGGGTGAAGAGCACCTGAAGCTTGAGGTGTGCCATGGCAGAGAAAAGATTGAGAACCACTGTAC
The DNA here is from genome assembly GCA_007922175.1 of Pelusios castaneus. Lineage (NCBI taxonomy): Eukaryota > Metazoa > Chordata > Testudines > Pelomedusidae > Pelusios > Pelusios castaneus. The sequence goes on from ML685851.1 coordinate 7,837,569, forward strand.
TAGGAAACCTTAGGAAAGTTGCTTAACCTGTCTGTCCCTCCATTTAACCTGTCTGTCCCTCCATTTCTACCCTGTAAACTGAAAAATAATTACTTTCCTCTAACTAAGGAGAATTCTGACATATTTATATATACTTAAGGAAATAATATAGCTTCAGTAATGTAGTTCAAAATTAGATAGAAAGTGTAAAAGAAATGACAGTATGATTATTAATGTGAAATAAGAGTCTCCGCTATATAGAAGCATGAATTTTGTGTAAGAAAATATCTTCTACTTAATTCCTGTTAAATTAGTTCCCCCTGATTATAGGCCTTATCAGGAACAGAAATAGCCAGCATCCATCAAGAACAAAGTTTAAATAAGTTAGCTAAAATGAATATTAATAACTCCATTAATTCTCTCTTAGCCACCACATGATGCAATCAAATTAAAAAATGATATGCTCATAAATAAACTTGGTACAAATGAATTGAGACACTGAATTTAAAATTGAAACACTGAATTTAAAATTATGGATCCCAAATTCGATCAAATGAAAGCAAATGAATTTCCAAGGCAATTGGAATTTCTTTTAAAAATTATTTATCTCAGCACTATCTTTCACAATTACTACAGAATTGATTTGATGGCTTTCTCATGAAATCCAATTAATCAAGTAGAATGTTTTATTAGCTAATGAATTAGTGTCATCTTGGTTTTCATCTTATAAGCATCAATTACACAGGCTGCACCATTTCATTTTTCCCTTTCCTTTTTTCCATTTTTTATTGAAATATATATTTTACACTTGAGCAATGAGATTAAAATTGGTTTCATGATGTCCAACATCAAATCCTTTCTTGGAATCCCATTTACAATGTGTCCTCATTTCTTTCTTCTTGAAGAATGCTCCTTTAGTTTAACTCAGGTATTAGGGGTTTGTTGTAGATATAGTTAATAGGACTCGGACCAAATCTTGAAAGCAGCTCAGTAATATGGATTCCCATTGGATGCTAAGCTTTTTAAAAAAATCTGACCTGTAATGTTTCTTCTTCCATCTCAACTGTGGCTGATCAATCCATCTCAATCCATTAATCTTCCATCTCAGCTGTTGCTGATGACTCTAGATGCAGTATCTGCTGCATCCACTGCACCCTGTGGCAATATCTTAGCCATCAGCTTGCTTTCATTGATGGGGGGTTGGAATTAGGCCTGTCCTCCTGGGGAAGTTTATTTCTGAATTCCAGAAATGTAGTGTATTTTTTAAAACAATATTTCTCTGACAGACCCTGGTAGTTAGCAATTCTAAATTAGAGGATAATGCATGAAAACACCATCCACCTCAAAAGGTCAAGGTGTTTATTACCCTTATCAGATGGATTGACTTGGAGTGCTGTAATGTGGATCATTCTTTGGCTGCCTGTACTACGAGGGAGTTAGGCACTGGGTAGGTAAACAGGAACTCTGTCCCTTTCACTGGAACCAAATAACACTTTCCCATCCTTTTTGGGGTAGGAGTACAAGAGGAGAGAATGTGCCATACTGTCCTAACCAGTTCCATAATGGTTTTCTTCATGGGAGAGCCACACTGCTAAGGTCAGAGGGTTGAACAATGCCCAGGAGTCTATGCTGCATGTCATGGCTCCCCTCAAGAGAACTGGAGTTTGGTTGCAACTCTCAGCCCTTTGTAAAAGCTACTGGCATTGTCTTTGATCATCAAGTGGGGACAAAGATAATGAAGAAATAGCTTCATTGCGTGAAGAGGATACACTTACTGGAACCACCAGATGTGTCTCAATTGCCTCCTCTATGTACTCTCATGGAGCCTGTTGGTACTGGATAGGTGATAGTGGTTGCTGAGATTCCTGCATGGATCTGGGGTGTCTAGTAACTAGACTCTAGTATAGGGATTCCATGGTCACCATTAAGACTGATATGAGGAGTCAACTGTCTGTGGGGGCCTCAAGGCTTTTGGTCCCACCAGTCCCTTTGGTAGTGATGGTTGAGAATAGGATGGTTCCAAGACTAAAGGGTTTCCCCAGGATGGTTTCTCTTGAAGGGGATACAAGCTTGTCCAGAACTTTGGATTACTCTGATGCAGAAGTCATCTCATATTTTACCAGTGGTACTGTCAGTGCTTGAGGAAGAATGCTCTGACACGTAGACATAGTGGGGTTTCCTCTGATGGGTTCCTCCAGTGTACCAATATCTTTGAGGACTGGACTCGATAGGAGAGGAGGTTGCAGGCACAGTAAGGGAAAATTAACTCCTGGATGCAGTGGGTGCAGCAGATACTTTATCTCGATCCATTGCCATAGCCATTATTATGAGGTGGAAATTGTCGCTTCACTCTTTGATGTTCCGCTAGAAGATCCAGGATTTTTCTAAATGAGTCTAATCTCTTCAATAAAATCAATGACTCACTTCATTTCCTTAAATACTCTACAACAATCCTCTATTCCCTGGACATATACAACCCAGCAGCAAAGAGGAAACATCTCAAGCAAACTTATGAACCCAACCCCCCCAACATTTTATCACAAATGCCCTTATAAACCAGTACATAAATATCCACGCCCCAGATATACCACTTCTTCCATCTCAACTGTTGCTGCTCAGTCCCACCCGTTACGAAGGCATAGTGGTGCTGCATGATTGAATATAACAATTTATATCAGTGATATTGCCACTGCTAAAGAATTGCAACGAAGTAGATGAAAGTATATCATGTAATGTGTCAATGGAAAAGTTATGATTTGCTAAAGATGATAACCCTGTTTAAAATCATGTGTCATTGCTGTTAGATAGATATATGGTCAATATTCATAACTTGATATATTCCAAATGTGTTTGTTCCTGGGTAACACCCACCAGGAACAAACTATACATTGACGCTAGACTCTTTGTGTTGATATCCCATCAAAGGCAATTAACTCTCACAATGGAACATAGAAGAAAATCCTCCACCCTATGAATCTTCATGTGATTGCCTCAGCCAAAATATGGGTAATGGCTCACTTGTAAGGGCATGTGACTTGGCTCATGTGACCCTGGACTCAATCTTCTGCCTGTAACTTTCTACAAACTGTGTTATGAGCTTTGCTTTGGGATAGTAAAATTCCAAGCATATTGCAAACAGTAAAAAAGACCCTTGAATCATCTCCATGTTGTCTCTTTCCTGCTGTGATTCTCTGGATTGCGGATTTACAACTAAATGGAGCATTCTAATCTAAGGACTGAAGACCTTCCAGTCTTTTGGAAATTATCAGAGCCTTTACAAGCCAGCAGTTTATTCTATTTAAGCCACATGAGACTGAATGAGGCTTTAATTCAAAGCTCAGCTACATTTGACTTTTACCCAACTAGAGTCCTTATCCTAGCTAATTTGTTTCAGGATTTCATACTTAACCATTTTGTTTTGGAAAGAAAAGACCTGACTTTGGACATTTCCGGCGCTTTGAAAGCACAGGCCAGTTTTTAAAGCAATGTAGTTCCCAGTTTGTTTGGAAAGAAATGGACTAGTTTGCATTATCCTTTACTGCAGTTTATGGGGGTACTCTTTAGGGATAGAAGTCAGAATTTCCTTATGCAACGGACTGATAAAAAAGAATTAAATAATAATAATTAATAATACATTAATTATAAATAATTAACTCCTGGAGTTAATTATTATAAATAATAATAATAATACATTCATCCCAGATCTAAGAATACAGTAGAAATCATTAACTAATTAAATCTCACAAAATCCCTGTGAGCTTGATCAGTAGTAATATTATCATTTTATGGTGAGGTGAGCTGACACACAGACAGACTAAGGAACTTGCATCAACATTACATAATGAATGAGTGGTGGAGCTGCAAATTGAACCCAGGAGTCCTGACTCCTATTCCACTCGTCTAATGACTAACACTCAGCCTCTCTTTTTTCTCTCTCTTATCTTATTATCTGATCAAAATATGCCTACCATAAAGGGGATAATGAACTAAAATGTCAGGCCCCCATTAAAATCTCGATCACAGAATAGATTACTGCGAAAAAAAATTCTCTAATAAATGAGCCAATACTGTTTCATTTCAGGATTCTGCAGATAATTGGCAGATGTTTGCTCCCCATAGAGATCTCCTGAAAATGTATATCAAAGCAGCAGTGTGGAGGTAGCAGTTAAATTAAGAATCAATACTTTTATTTTCAGCAGAGAGTGCTGTAAATAGAGAGAGGAAGGGAATACAAATAACAATTAGAAATCTGTAAAGTGTGATATTGCTTTTCCACACAGCTTTTACTTTTTCTCTTTCTGTTTAGAGTCTTTGGACACATCAGTTATCGTTCAGACTGGGAGCTGGTGAAAGTGGACTTCAGGCCATCTTTCCCCAGGGAATGCACCGAAGATGACTATGAATCTTGGGACCTCACAGATCTACAGGTACTGGACACACAAGGACCTTGTATTAATAATAAATAATGCTTAATGTAATGCTTTCATAGTCATACTGCTGAAACGTTCACTAATGGGTGTGGACTTAACCATCCAGCTTTGACAATCTCAGAGTGAAATTCAGAAGGATGAAAATAGTCCATTGTGGTTTCTATCAGTGACTTCAGAATGGCTGCATATTTTGTGTTTCTTGTATTACCTAAACTGGCCTGGTGAAGGAGCAGTACACTTAATTACTTGCTTCAGTAATAAGTGGGCATGATAGACTGTGAGAAATTAGGCATGCACTGGAAATACCCATAGCACTGACTGAAGCAATTTAAACATGCAGTTATACGTTCTACCAACTTCCTGACCATGCATTGTACTCATATTTCAAGCACCAGAAGTAAAACCCATTCCAGAAGTAATTTATAATCTCAGTGGACTAATAATCTATTAGAGTCCAATTGTTTTGGGCAATACAATTCTGTATTAATGCTATGCTAATCCCAGTGTCCTGGCCAAATTCAATTTAAGACAGCTACATGCCTCATAGTATTCTCTTTGGAGTGTATTGGTTGTACAGACCACTTTATGATCCTTTTGGATCAAACAAGATATACCCCTATTAGTCATGATCACTGTCAATGTTGTTTTTACTCTTCTCCCTGTAAATTTTTTCTCTTTATATGGGCCTCTTTCTCTAAATTTCTTCTTCATCTGCCATTCTGTATTCTTCCAACCAAACTTTTCTTCAGCCCTTAATCATTGGATGCATATCACTATTGCTGTGCTCCCTGTCTCTTGGAGCATGCTAGGTATTGTGAGAGGGTCAGACTAGAGGGTTTCTGGAGAGTTCTAGAAAGCCAATATATTAGCCCCAGGCTGAGCAAGTCCCTTTTCCCCTTGTAGCTGAGCAGTGGTTACTCAAGGTTAATTAGCACACCTGGGGCTAATTAAGGCCCTGCCCAAGACTTGTTAAAAGCCTTCCCTCCAGAGACAGGGTGTGGCTGGAGTGTGAGAGTGGGGAGAGCTATGGGAATGTGTGAGGAGACCAGCTGTGGTTGGAAAGCAGAAAGATCTGGAGAAGGAGCAGAACATGGCTCAGGAAGAGCACCACAGGTACAAAGACTGGGAGAAGGGGAAAAAAAACATGCCCAAAGGGGGCAAAACCCCTTTTCCAGGCCTGGAGGTCTGAGGGAAACAGACTCACTACTACAGGGAAGCATGGGACCCACCAAGGTAGAGGAGGAAGTTTGTCACCATATGCACTTAGTATAAAACATAGCCCCTAGCCTTAACAAGAAAAATGCATCAATACAGTGGAATTTCACCTCTCTGTAGAATTTCAGACACTAGAAACTACTGAAATTATTTTAAAAATTGGTGAAGTTTTAAAAAATACTCTTTTACCAGTACAGTAAGTGTTTAAGTGACTGTTCCCCAGGCAAAAATACTTGAGCTATGCATATAACTGCAGAAGTTGAACATGTATTAGGGCCACAATTACATATGCATTTTTAATGTATGTCCTTGGACTTCTGCCCTTTAGAAATATGTCTCTTGGTACCTGGAGAAGAATACTGTGTTTTCCAGATTTGTATTGTAAGTGATCCAGATAGTATTCTAACAAAAAGAGGAAAAAAAAGAACCAGATGTTACTAATTATAAGGCATCATCAGTGTACAGTTGCAGAACTGTGCTACAAAAATAAATCATTGTCTCAAACAGTTAATCACTATTGGTGTTGTTATTTATTTATATTATAGTAGCACCTAAAGACCCAGAGATCTGGGTTCCATTGTGGTAGGGAGATGTACAAGCATATAGTAAGAGACAGTCCCATCCTGAAGAGCTTGAAGACTAATCAGGCAAGAGTGTAGAATGGAAAAAAGTTTTAGTATTCCATTTTACAGATGAGAAGCTGTTGCTCAAAGAGATTAACAAGATTTTCAAAAGTGACAAGATTTCAGGAATCTCTGTTTTCGGGTGCCCATCATAGACATCTTAAATAGATCTGTATTACAGAAAGTGTAGAGTAAATGCCATCTGAAAAAACAGAACTCTTTAAAGTGTTTCACATCTGGCACCATAAATCAAGATGGTCAAAATCGTTAGGCCCTTTTTAAGTCTTGACTCCTAGTCTTTAAGTATAGAAGGGGCTGTTATGATCATGTCATCTGACCTCCTGCACAATGCAGACCACAGAACCTCACCTGCCAGTCCTGTAATAGATTCCTAGCCTGTGATTGATTTTACTGAAGTCTTCAAATCATAGTTTAAAGACTTAAAGGTATAGCGAATCCATGAGCAAGTGTCCATGGCCTTGTGCTGCAGAGGAAGGGAAAAAAAAAATTCAGGGCCTCTGCCAATCTGCCCTTGATGAAAATTCCTTCCTGATCCCAGACATGGTGATCAGCTAAAGAAATATCTGTAGTAGCTCAGAACCTTCTCCATCTAATATTCCATCACAGGCCTTTGGATATATTTACCACTAGTCATCAAAGATCAGTTAAACAAACAAGGAGTCCTGTGCCCTTTTAAAGACTAACAAATGTATTTAATGCAGGAGCTTTCATGGGCACAATCCTACTTCATCAGATGAGTGAAATGGAAACTGCAGTATGTTACATGCAGAAAAGGCTGAGTCACAAGGTAGATTTTTAGTTTGTTTTAGCAAATCAGACAAGTTGTTTTGATTCAAAGTGTCCCTCTCACTACAAACTTTAATCTTTAAAAGTGCCACAGGACTCCTCCTTTGTTTTTCATTACAAACAGTGATTCTCACCTCTCTCAATCTCACCACTGTCTGATATGCTGTTCCACAGTGTTTGAATCTACACAACTTGCTTGATTTGCTGCAGTAATCTGACCTGATACAGTGAAATGTAATCACAGGATTTTTCTTTCCCTCCCATACTGTAATTTTTCCACTGTAATTTTTTGACCTGTTTTCTGGCATCTGACAAAATGGGACTTCATCCATGAAAGCTCATGTGAAAAATAAATTTGTTAGTCTTTAAAAGTGCCAAAGGACTCCTTGTTTGTTTTGCTGAAATAGACTAACATGGCTACCCCTCTGAAAAGATCAGTTAATTGCCAAATTAGCTTGTCCCTTCATACCATCCCCTCCATAAACTTATCAAACTCAGTCTTGAAGTCAGCTAGGATTTTTGCCTCCACTGCTCCAGTTGGAAGGTGGTTCCAGAATTTCTTTTCTTTGATGATTAGAAACCTTTATCTAATTTCAAGTCTAAACTTTCTGATGGTGAGTTTATATACATTTCTTCTTGTATCCACATTGATGTGGAACTAAAATAATTCTTCTCTCTGGTATTTATCCCTCTGATGTATTTATAGAGAGCAATCATATCTCCTCTCAGCCAGCTTTTGGTTAGGTAGAAAAAGCCAAGCTTTTTCAGTCTGCTCTCATAAGACAGTTTTTCCATTCCTTGAATCATCCTAGGAGCCCTTCTCTGCACCTGTTCTGTTTTGAATTTTCTTAAACATGTGGGACCAGAATTGCACACAATATTCCAGATGAGGTCTCACCAGTGCCTTGTGTAATGGTACTAATACATGCTTGTCCAACCTACGGCCTGTGGGCCGGACTCCAACCCACCAGGGCTCTTATCAGGCTTGCAGTGCTACCTGGAAGCTGGAGCGCTGGGGCGTTTTTAAACGTCCTGTTGCAGCATGGCTGACCACGTGGCCCAGGGCAGAAGAGCTGGCTGGAGTCTGACAGAGCTCCAGCCAGGTGAGGTGGGGGGAGTATCAGGACCCCTGTGGTGCAGAGCTGGGAAAGGAAAGAGGCTGGCAGGAGAAGGGGGAAGCTATGGAGCCAGGAGGGGAGGGGAAGAGGACTGGGAAGGGACCAGGGACTATGGAGCCGGAGAGGGGTCAGGGACCGGGAAAGCGGAGGGTGATCGGCATGCAGCGAGTTCTCACAAAATGAGGTTTTATTAACAAGTAAAAACTTGTGTACAGTTGTAAAAGTGACACTTATATAAAGGTTACTGTAGAGAAGATGGATATTATTTGGAAATTGTGTTTAGGTATGTTTCCATTTCTATAAACCCAAATTGAGTTTGTAAACTGTTTTTATTTTTTGACTGTTTAATTTTAATAAATAATAAGATCAATTTCTATGCCTTACCTATCCAAAATTTGCTCACCGGCCCCGAGTGAGAAAAAATTTGCAATGTGGCCCCTCATACTAAAAGGTTGGACATCCCTGTATTAACATCTCCCAATCTACTGGAAATACCTCATCTAATGTATCCCAGGACCAAAATGGCTTGCCAAAATTCAACCGGGAAGCCTGTAACAGAGTCAAGAATTAAATTCAGATTTCCTGGGTCGACATCCAGTGCCTTAGCCATAAGACCAGACTTTCTCTGGCTACAGCCTAAAGTCACGAATGTACTCCATGGTGGTGCAATTTGCAACAAACACAGAAAAGCTTAACATAGCTTTGGTTTTTTTACACCCCTGTATTTTAATATTCAGGGTAATCGCTGCATCATGGGTCAGCAGAGGAGTTTTCGGAAGAGGAAGATTTCATCATGGTGCATTAAAGGGAGGAGTTTCACATCTGCTCTCACATCCAAAGTTTGTGAGTGTGCCAACTCTGATTTCCTATGGTGAGCCTTTCTATGTATTTTCTGGGTTATCCTAAAGAGGAAGTGTGTGAGAGTCTGGGATATGTAAACCACCCAACTTTCCCAAACCTAAAACAACAATAAAACACCCCAACAGGATCTGAATGAGAGATTGTTTTCCGGTATGTTACATCTGTTCCTGTTTAAAAGGCAAAATTACTTCAGTAATTCTATTACTGTTTATGTGGGTGGATATTGCAAACAACTATACAGAACTTCATAGCCTGGCACAGTTATGCCGATCTATTGTTGCTACAGAAGCTGAGCGCTGTGCAGTTTCTTTTGAAAAACAAAACCACAAAAGCATTAATGTTTTGGAAGTAAGTTTGGGGTTTTTTTTCCCCACCTGACTAGGCAAAGCCTAGGGTTTTACTCAGGCAAACTCCCATGGAGCAAAATTGATGATCTGTTGTCTTTAATGCAAGTCCTTGATTGTTAATAGTGAAGTCGAGGAGAAAGAGTGATAAAAGAACCCTGTTTAAAAAAAAAAAACTAAGCAGCCAATACAGAGAGTTCTGCAGAACTTGTTCACAAAGCTTTTTGGACCCAGTTTTGCCCTCAGGTATTAGTGATTCCCTTTCAAATTATCTGGAGGGCAGAATTGGGCTCAAAATGTTGTGTGCTGGCTTGGCATGAGGTAGTATTAAAATACAGGCTTTCCCTCACATCTACCCAACCAAAACACCAGATTTACTAATAAAGTGGAGGATCTAATAAATGAATTGGGTTTGTTTTACAGTGATTATGGATTTGAGCGTGCAGCACCTCTGAAATCAGAACCCGGCAATTGCTTTTCTAAGTTTTGGTTTAACCCAGAATCGCCCCCAGAGGATTGCATGTTAGGGCAGGCCTATGCAAGCAGCACTGGGTAAGTATTTGATATTTTACCAGCCTTCAGAGGGGGAAGCACTCCAGCAGAGGATTACAACATGGCTTTAGGGCTTTAGATACTCTTTATAATTAAAAGGTTTATAGGAAAATTGTCCATAGGTGAGCTTAATGTGTAGGAGGGTTTTAGTGGAGGAAATGGCTAGGACTTGCAGGAAGGGCCAGGGCATTGTCAACTTGATTTTCTTTGAAATTGATAGATTGAAATAGCATATCTTGATTTTTTATTTTTTTTTTTAATTTCCTTTAAAAAAAACTTTTTAATGGGTTTTTCTGCTCCTGCAAAGCAAAAGCATCAAACATGCACAATATGACGAAACCCAAGTGTCCGCAAAGTTTGTCAAGCTCCAAAAATCATAAGATTGGCCTAAAAATAAGGAGATTTTGTGTTTTTCATTTCTTTTGTGGTATTTAAGACTTTGGGGGTGTGATGAGTTTTCTAAACCCAATGCAGTAACTAAAGAAGTGAAGGAAGGCCCCACCTCTCAGCAGACATAGAGCATGCTCCAAATGGACAATCTACTCGAAAGGAGACTCTTGACAGTCAGACAGAGAGGGAAAGTGAAGGAAAGGCTATCCAAAGGGAGGAAGCGAGTTGCTGCTTTTGAGAACAGAGCAATCCACAGGACAGGGTCTGGATTGTGCATGAGACCCAGCTGGGTGGATAGGTGCCTGACCCTTTTCCCTCTCGACTCCCTGCTCGGTAATCGTTCCTATCTACTCAACCCATATGAAAGAATACTCCCTGCTGAGGGAAAATAACTGTACACTTGGAAGAGAGCTAAGAAATGTGCAGTTGACTGACTGAGCTCCTGGGATTTACCAGGAACTCCCCCGGGTAGGGGGGAGGACAGGAACAAACTGCACCCCAAACTAAAGAAAGAATGAAGAGTTAGGAAGGAGCCCAGGGGAAGCTGTTCAGGTGCACCATGAAGAGGCAACTGAAGCATTCCACGCCTCTCCTCCATGGGCTCTGAGCTGAGGCCCAGAGGAGAAAAGAGGGTCCAGGCCTCCAATCTTTCTCTTCCCTTCAGCCTCCCAGTCTGTCCAGAAGATCCCTGGAGCGTACTGGGAAATTGATGGACTGGCCTCAGAGTGAAAACCGCGCTACGTGGTGCAGAATTGTTGAGCCATGGCCTGCCTACAGTGGCTGCTGGCCTCCAAGTGAAACCTGCTGCAGGAAGACACATTTTCTGGCTTTTTCCCTTAATCATGAGAGTTAGAAACTTACTTTTTTAAACAAACGTGTGAAAACTGAGATTCTCAGATGATCACATGCTGCCAGAGCTGGCGCTTTCAAGAAAGTGGCAAAATATCAAGAGAGTAGTGAAAAATCACTAATAGCAACAACAGTGACAGTGCACTGCTTCCCATTTGTCTCCTGTATGCCTCCCTAATTGGTGTCTGGTGTAGTGTTGTTGCTACTATTACTAGTAACCAACTTCATGAAGAGCCTGAGTTAAAGCATGTGTATGTGCTCCCCACGGAGTAGTGCATGAGGAGATGTACCTCATGTGGAGAACAGTGCATACACACCCCACAATAAACAACTGGAAAAGAGGGAGAGAAATATATTTTTCTTTTAAACGCTTCTGAGAATCTTAAAAACTGTTTATAACAATAGTAGCTACACATTCTTCAGATGCGACTTTCAAGGTTTTTAACTGTAATCCTTTAGTTTTATTTTGGAGCAGTTTACCCTCTGATTCAAATAATTTAGGAATAAGTGTCTCCTCTCTCAGCTTCTCATGCTTTTTCTCCTCTCTCTCGTTTCCCCAAGGGCAAAGAATTCTGCAGAGAAAGAATTCTTTTCCTAGTCATATGGGGAGCTGATAATCAAAGGAAAGCTTTAGTGAACTGTAAACAATAGAGCACAGAACACACACTACAATGTAGCATGATGTCTGTGCTGAGAATAAGTTGCAGCTGGCAATAACATCATCATTTTCAGTTGTGTAGATTGGGAACAAATGTTGAAAAGTCAAATCAAAGAAGAGGATCACAGTTTGCTGGTATTTGCTTTATCAGTGAAAATCCTGCTTCTTCGGTAGTGAATGGCCACTGTAATTTAGTGTATTTGAACTCTGACAAATGAAACATAAACTGTGTTAAAAAGAATGGTCAAAAATTACAAACCTGAATAAAACTAGAATAATCTTGAGTGCTTTCTTGTTAACCCTCAGCCGATCTTTGTCAGTCTTTATTTTTTATTATTCCATTATTGTATTTTCAGAGGCGCACAGGCAAAGAGTAGTTCATCAGCACTGGAATTAGCTCTTCAGTAATGCAGAAGCTGCTTGATCTGACAGCCATCTGATCTTTGGGACATGACCAGTCCCAATTAGAAATAGATTACCATGTAGTAGCCGTTGTACTGTCCTGCTGTGCCCCCAACTGTGCCTGCCTGGTATTCTCCAGTCTTTTGTGCTCACTGCTTGCTGTTTTATGCAGGTATAGGAAAGTGGTGTCTAATGTATGTGAAGGTGGTGTCAACTTGCAGCAGAATCTAGCCCAGCATATGTGTCCACTGATTGCTCCCAAAGGACTGCAGATCAACATCAAAGGAGAGAGCCTGGCTGTTAAACCTGGAGAAGACATCATCTTCGTTGTCACGCAAGAGCAGGTAATGAAGAACTTCAGCCTCTTAAAAATGTCAGCACTAGTTTAGGAGTTATTTCTCTGCACTAACTTCTTGGCTGTCTGGCTCGGGGGTAAACAGGGATTAGTCCGTGGCTGAGAAATAGGTGCACAAGCTTTTCTTCTGCTATTGCTCCATCCTGTTAACAAAAGAGAAGTATTCTGTGAACTACACAAATGACAACTCTGCCTAAGACACTGGGTTCTTCCCCTCAACAGTGTTTTTCTTCACTGTTCCTTAAAAACATCAGCAGCTCTGAAAATCTTAGCTCCCTTGATCTGCTTTCAATATTCCAGTCTTCAGTGTCAGAGGGTAATCAAGTGACATGTAAAAAAACTATTTAAATCATGTGGAAAATGGAGTATTGGCAACATCAATATACATAAATATTCAACCTCAGTAAAAGCGTGGAAGGAAGATGGAGTCTAAAGTAAATTCATGCATTTCATCAAGACTGTTGGTACAACCTGGACCCCAGATTCATTCCTGCCAATGGATGGAGCCTAGGCATCATGTTCTGGATTTTCAAAAGGGTACAGCACCCGTGTAAGCATTACAGTGGGAGCTGCTAGGGGCAGATTTGAAAAATCTGGATTTTATGTAAGTGCCTAAAATAGGAGCTCTTGGCTCTTTTGAATATTGGGTCCCAACTGTGGATACAGAGCTCTTTTGATCATACTTACCAAAAAGTAAATCTCATCTTCTTAGTAATCAAGTAATACATAAAATTATCAGGTAAACACAGATTTCCCTGTTCCAAAGGGGTAGCCGTGTTAATCTAGTTCAGCAAAACAAACAAGAAATCCTGTGGTACTTTTAAAGACTAACAAATTTATTTATCACATGAGCTTTCGTGGAAGAAAACCCTACTGATTGTTAGGATGGAACAGTCTGATTTGAAGGGCTACAGTTCTTAACATTTACTCATTAAGTGCGAGATTCTGACACCCTTTCTCAGGTTGAGTGTTACTTTATTCTGTCAATAATCACATTGATTTCAAAGAGTCTGAAGGTAATTCACACACTTCTTCAGGCCTGCATGGCACAACTATGGACCCTGATTCATTCCTGCGGAAGACAATGGGAAAGTTTGCAGAACACGTTATTATTTAATGTGTGACAGAGTCTGCTGCAAAGTAGTTATTGACCTTAGCTATGGTAAGATCAGATATATCTTCATTTCTTTTCCTAATTCTCTATGCGGTCACCACTTCATTATTAGTAGAGATGGCACTTGGCTATGATTTGAGAGCTCAGTGATTTATCATTCTGATGGGGCATCTAAAAATAGGATTTTTGCCAGAATATGAATTCTGATGCATGAATGTGTTTCTCTCAACTGGTGGAACAGCTAAAGATACGCAAAGAAGCTCAAAGGTCCCAGTATTAGAACAGTATTCTTTCTCTCTCGACTTGTGATAGCTTTGCATAATGCTCTAAACTTTTTGTTTCCTTTACAAGAAACCTAACAATTTGCTGCCCCCTATGGCTGAGAATCAATAAGTTCATAACATTAGTTAGAACTTGAAAACAGAGAGGCAATTTTTGCACAAGGGGCCAATTAGGTGTTCTGTCAATTAGAAAGCTTGAGGGCTAGATTTACTAACACCAAAGAGATTATGTCAGTCACACAATATTAGTTTATTGCTGTTATTAGTTTCACAGGAGCGAGGGAGTTTTGGCTTACATCTGTGTTTTTGTCTGGGTGATACCTTACTGAATTTATAAAGAATAATAATATGAATAACAAAAAGAAAATAAACTGCCCCATCCTATGCTGGTTCAGTCCACAAAATACATGACTATAGATTGTCAAAAAAATCCACTATTTGCAGAAGAACCATGTAGATATTTCGAAGTTCCATTGAATGTAGCTCTATTTTTCCTGTGTTCCTCTTTTGTTATCAAGCCATTATTATCTTCCTACTTTGGAGAATGAAATAGGAGCTTTGAAAACTTGATTCATTAACTAGCATTACAGTGGGAAGGACATTATGAGAGCAAAACATTCATTAAAACTCAGATCTGGTTCACAACATTGAGCATTTCTCCTGTACCACCTGGAGGGAGTATGCAGCTGCTTTGCTAGCATAAGAAAGCTATCAAGCAGTATTTGCACTTTAGTGTCACCTTAAATGAATTGTGAGTACAAGCACACAGCTAAGGAATCTCCTTCGCTTTAAACTTTAAGGTTTTGTCTCTGCTACTCAATTCCATCAGTCTGTATCCAAAGAAAATGGTGATTTGAAGGAAAGTTTTACAGCAGAGGAGAATACAAGGCAATTAACTTCTTTTGTGGGTGATGCATTGTGGAGTTGAGGCATTTGAGAACTATGCAGGATTTTTATTGTGAACATTCTCTCACCTTGTGAACATTTTTCCTTTTATCTGACAAGACAGAAGAAAATTCATCTAAATGGCAGCATTTAAAAGGGGGAAAAAGGGTTTCCTTTACTTTGTAATGCAAGGATCTGCAAGTTCATTGTCTGCTATTGCCTCCTTTGATCTTCCATTTGGGATAAAGTTTTGAAGCATGACTTTTTCAGAGTGTGATCTATGTGGAAATGGAAGAATGTAATTGGACATATAAAGGATTCAGGATCATTTGAGAAGCAATAACATGAGATTTTTGAATGCTATGTTTGATTGAAATCCTTTTCTCGTCATATAATTATTGTAATGAACAGGCTAGTGGTTAGTTGCATGTCTGCCTTTCCTGGGTGCTACGCATCCAGTCAGAACTGTTAAAATGTGTACCATAGGCCATGTACTGCTAATTGCTAATAGAGATTCTCCCTTTGCTCCATTCGTGTTGCCCTGTCCAGATGGGAGAATCCGAGTTCTACATTCACTGTCATGAATAGCCATGGTGTGTAGCCTAGTGGTTATGGTTTTTGTTTTAATGGAGGAGCACATTGTAGACAGTCACCATCATCCCAGTACGTTAGGCCTGGCTTTAGAAAGACGGTGTCATGTTCATAAGCACGCCGCAGAGCTACAATGAATAATAAATTACAGGAGACGTCGAAAGTGATGTAAATGCCAAACTAGCAACAGTAGTACTGAGCTAACAATATTATGCTAACACTATCAACCAAGCTTAATCAACTGGGTTTTCGCCAGCTTAAGAGACTAGAGAAGATCAAAAAATAATTACATATTACGTTTGCTCTGCACAGTCCTGTTGGTCACACACACAGGCAAAGTCAGTATCACATAATGCAGTTCCAGCCTGCTGACTCCTCTGGAATATTTTATCCTCATTATACTGGAACTTGTCTACGCTTTGGCAGCAGTCGAAGGGAGAGATGCAAGTTACTCAAAATAACGTGCAAATCTCCCTTTGACTTTCTAATGTCCATTTACCTACGTGGCTCCACAGCACTGAGTTGAAGGAAAATGCTCTCCCTTTGACTCAGCACGACTCCACTTGAGGGGCTATAGTTACGCCATCGACTTTCCGATCCATTGAGCAGGTCTTCACAGGCTGCTCAATCAAACCAGGAAGTTCAAACTGATGGCAGCGAATTTGCCGCTGTCAGTATAGAAAAGACTGTACAGATCAGGGAATAACACACACACACACCCACAGCATCAATTGTCCTAAGCTCTCTGGAGCAAGGATTGTCTTTCTGTTTTGTGTCTGTGCAACACCTAAAATGCTGGGATCCTGGTCTATGACTGGGGCTCCTAGGAACTATCTCATACAAGTAAGTACTAATACTGTTTCCTGTTTCTTTGGCTATTCAATATATCTCTGATCTATTTGTTCTGCTAGGGAGATACTCTAAATACCAAGTACCAGGTGGACCTTGGAGATGGCTTTAAGGCAATATACGTGAACCTCACAATGACAGGGGAACCCATTCGGCACCGTTATGAGAACCCTGGGATTTACCGTGTCTTGGTCAGAGCGGAGAATGTGGCTGGTCATGAGGAGGCAGTGGTGTTTGTTCAGGTTAATTGTAAGTCATGCGGTTTGGTTTTTCTTTGGCTTCACTTTTGCAACTTCATAACAAGATGACAGCTGCAGGGCAATTTTTTCTGAAGGAAATTATATTAGATACTGCTCCCAAAATGCATTTCTTTGAATGTGTTCATGCAAGAGTGCACCTGCTGCAAATGTTTAATACAGATAATTGTAATGGGAAGAAGGTATTAATAAATCAAAGGGAGACTTTGCTTCAAAAGGAATCATGATCTGGTGGTTGGGTGACAGGAGCATCTAAGAGAGGAGCAGCGGAATCTAAATTCTAATCCCAGCTGTGACACTAATTCCCTCTATGGTTTCAGGCAACATTTTCAATCTTGGGTGGCTCAAGTTCGTCAGTTAAATCCATGTTCAGATGCCTAAGTGAGTGAGATCCAAAGAGGTAGACATGTTAGTCTAGGTCAAGTCACTAGTTAAGGTGCCTGAATCTAGATTTAGTTGCCTAATTTTAGCTGTGCTAATTTAAAAATGTAGCTTCAGCGTATACTGATTTAACTATATATTGCACGGAGAATGTGCAGTACCACATGAAATAAACCATTATTTTTCATTTTAACAAAAACTAAAATAAAAACTATCCACTAGAATTCAAAGCAAAGAAACCGCAGTGCACAAGGAATATCATGCTCCATCAGAGCTTTAATGTGCCGTGATCAATTCATAATTGAAATAAAGCAGGAAGCTCACTATTGGAACTGCATTTTTCTCTCCCTTCAAAACTCATAACAGCTGTTGCTTTTCCTGTTTTTAAATACATCAAATAGAAACTCAAAAATCAAGCATATCATCAAAAAATCAAGCATATCATCAAAAAAGACAAGTTACTCCTCTTGTTTTCTCCAAGCTTTGGGGAATGGGCTGGGTGCCCTTCATCATGAATCCTGGAACCAAGTACAAAGCAGGAGACGTTGGAGTATCTGCACAGATTGAAATGTTTAGTGCAAGCCTATAGAAAATGGACAATGGCTCCAGCTGTTCATATATCCTTTCTATTAGTCAGTGACTTTGTCAGCTGCAACATTGCCTCGTCATTAATGGAAATGACTTGGGAGTAAGAGAATATCTGGGTTCTGTTCCTTCCTCTTCCCCAACTGGCTGTGTGATCAATTAGGGCATTATCTTGCATTCATAGAGAGGAATTGCAAAACTCCAATTAAAAGCAAAGGGAGCAGGATTAGGCCTGTAATCTTTTATCCCTCGATTTCATTGTCTGTTTTTTTTTTTTTTTTTAAATTGAGATAGTAACGTTCCCTTATTAATTCAAAAACTGTTAAGTACTTAGATGCCAAGATGAAACATATGATAAACAGAAGCAAGGAATGAGAGTGGTGAGAGTGTGTATGCGTAGAAGCAATATATGTTAAGAACATGCTATGATAGGTGAGTCGCCTTCCTTTTTCCGTTGATAATTGCTTCTGCAAATCCCCACCCTGGGGAGACTGACAAGCAGTAACAACAGCTGCTGACAGAGGGTTTGAAGGATCGCCTTCCCAAAATGAGCCTCTGATTTAACCTCTACATTGTGAGAGGGGTGATGAGTGAATGGTATAAATGGAGTTTTGTGTGGCGGATTTACCAGTTGCTACGGGGGAGGTATTTCTCAAGCACAAAACAAATGCTACTCAAGATCGAATCTGGTACTGGAACACTAATTTGAATAAGATTGAGTACAAAGGCTGATCCACTAGGATAATCTCTAAACTAATTTTGAGTCCCATCCCCCTTCACATTGCTACTGGACTTTACCCAAATGCTGCAGGTGTTCTTGGAGGCTTATGAAAGTATTTTGTCTTGTCCAGGTTGAGTAGATGTCTGGTTTATGTAGACCTGGTAAATTGTGAGGTTTGAGAAAGATGACAAGTTTTAGGAAAAACTTTCTCACTAGAAGGGTGGTGAAGCATTGGAATGGGCTACCTAGGGAGGTGGTAGAATCTCCGTCTTTGGAGATTTTTAAGGCCCAGTTAGACAAAACTCTGGCTGGGGTGATTTAGTGGGAGTGGTCCTGCTTTTCAGCAGGGGGTTGGACTAGATGACCTCGTGAGGTCCCTTCCAACCCTATGATTCTATGACCAGGACTAATTGAAATAGAGTTCGGAAATTCTGGAGTAATTTATGTTGTGGGCCAAAAAAACACCTTATTCCATGGACTATCATGAAAGTAGGATAAGCCATAAACTGCAATATCTGAGAATCTTACCTGATGTACAAGTCAGTAGGAATGCAATTCTGAGGGACGGGGTTGAAGGCAGAATCCATGGGACATGTCAATACTAACCTCATGCCCTATAAATAGGAAGAGTCCCAGGTTGCAAGACAAATGGGCACCAGATCTTTGAAAAAAAATTTCATAGTATTACAATTTATGGTTTTCTGATCCAGAAGATAATGCCTGCAGGTGCCTAGCTGTCTTTACCAGAAGCTAAAGCAAGGGTCAATTCTTTTAAAAGCAAGTAAAGTAGCTGGACCATAACAAAGGGAATTGAGGAAAGACATGGATGTGTTCTATTTCATCTCCACAGTGGGTGTGAAAGGGGTTTGTTTTTCAGAGTTAGTATTGAGCGCCAGGTATATTTTTAAAGGTAAAACTATTAAAATTGTGATCTTGACAAAATCTTGCAAGCCAATTTATCACTAATTGTTTCTCATTATATCTGTTCAGAGGTGTGATCCCAAAAACCCAGTATCTTCTTCCAGTTCATTCCACACAATCAAAAGAACCCACCATTACTAATAACTAGCTAATTACACCTTCTCTAAGAGTGAAAACATAGCACAGAGAGGGGCTTTTTTCTCTGGAAAAGCTGAAACAACATGTTGTTACACGCCAAAATCAATAAATTGATCCTTTTGCTAATCTGAATAATCCAGACATTTTATAGACAGCTCAAAAAAATTGTTTCAAAATTAAGTGGTTTCTGTCTTCCTTGTGGAGAAGATCCAGACAGCTTTAATCCACAAAGTCATAAAAGGTTAGTTTCAAGTGTAAGAGATTTTACTACCATTCATTAATTTCCCTCAGGATATTCAGCAACTGGGAGAGAGCTTTAATTCTGTTTCTTAAAATAGCTATTGAAGAAGTCTCCATTCACTTAAGATAACAGAATTTATTTAGGCAGTCAGTTGAGAGAGAGTTGAATAAATATAGAGACCCGAATATTTGTCAGTGAGTGTGGATCTTGTTGCATGGGCTAGTCACCTGAGTATGGACCCAGGAAGTCGGGCAGATTTATACTTGGATGGCTTGCCTGTGCCACTGCACATGCAGCAACCTCCACACTGCTATTGAGAGTGTGCTAGCTCAAGTAAAGTCCGTCTGTGTTTGTCTAGCCTGGCTGAGAGGCATGCTAGCTAGTGTAGAAACACCCACAGTGAGTGCGAATTGGAAGTGAATGAGCAATGATGTAATAAGTGCAAAGAAGGTAAGAAAAGGCTCCCATCAATGTCTTGATAGCAGCTTTGAAGGACAAAGAGGGGTGTTTAGAATGCAGAGAGAAATAATAGGATGGATTCATTCCATATAATAATGTAATTGATGTTTGTGAAGGACTTTGGGTTTCTGAAACGGAAGGTGCATTAAAAAAAATTAGTGTTATAAGACTCCAAACTCTGAATGTTTTTCTGAAACAAATATAAACTCAGGTGCCTCCTATAAAGATTTTCTTTCAATAATATTATTTTAGTAAATATTTTGAGGCAAAAATCTTTTGACAACACTAAGAACCCAATAAAGGTGCTGTTTAAAGTGATGCAGTTTTTGTGCACTGCCTACATACTTACAATTAAAGCCTCCTTTGGTAAAACTCAAGAAAGAACAAACTTACTCTAAGAGCACATGTTTAATATACAGAAGTTACAAATTTTAATTTGCAAATAAATTAGCCTCTAATGGACAGATTTTTAAAAGTGTGTATTATTTTTATATTATGTCTGGTATTAGCCTGATGACTGCTAATACTTTGTAATGAAAATGAACAGCCAGCATCATTCTTCTCAAATTTTGCTTTTAAAATTTTAGAGCCTTAGTGCAATTGCTATCAATTTTATCTTTCATTACTTACTTTTTCCATTATTTCTTTTTAACTCAGCTAAATTTACTTATGATCTTCTATGTTAGACAGGCACAAGAAAGACTCCGGCAGTTGCACTAATAAATCATATTGCTCTGGGTTTTTATTTCTGACATCTTGTGTTTAATTAAAATGCAGTCCTCCAGTACATGCCAGCCTCTCTTTTCGCTAATGCATGCAGAAAGCAGGAAGGGAGAAAAGTAAGTTCAGGAACTTGTTCTGTGCAGGAGAGACTGCTGCAGAATTGCTGTACAAGAGAAACACCTGAGACATTCAATAAATTGATGGATTCTTGATTAATAAGCTTTTTTGGAACTCTGTTCAGCTCCACTGCAGGCTTTACATCTAGAAGTGGTTCCAGTCATTGGGAGAAACCAGGAGGTGAATCTGACAGCAATTGTTTTGCCCAGGAACCCTAACTTGACGGTCTTCTACTGGTGGATAGGAAACAATCTTCAGGTACACCTAAGGTTTCATTGGAGATTTTTGTCCCACCCTGTTCAATAAAAATTATGGCTAACACCTCTTCCTTTCAGGAAAATGCTATCATAGTTTAATGACATTTTGCAGAATACCTTCTGTTTTAAACAGCCAGGTGAAATCTCTTTTAGATGTTACCTAAACTCCATTAAATGATCTTAAACTTTCTCTATTGCTCCTTTCCCATTATTGCCATTTTTTGTGATTAACTTTTTATTCATTTTCATCAAGAAACAAAAGAAAATACTAAAAGGTAAACAACTTGCAGCTTGTATGTGTTACCAAGTGCCATACATTTCACAGGCTGTCCAATAAAAATATGCAGTTAAGCACCTTTGTAGTTTGCCAAAGCTGCAAAATCAGACAATAACACAGATGTACATAACATGTTAGGGTTGCAGTAACAATATCAATACCAAAAAGACATAAACAAAAAGGGGAAGGAGAGGACCACAGGTGGAATCAAAGTCTGGCATTTTTGGGCCATCTCAGAATTCTTTCTCCAAGGCTGGTATATAGGTTGCTGCACCAGATTGACAGGAGATATGCAAGCTATGAACTGTAGAATGCATATCTCCCATTGACTGACTTGCACTCCTTAGCTGCAGTGTCTTCTCTGGGCTGCACCAATGGGAAATGCCCTCTGGTCGATGCAACGTTACTCTTTTCTTGGGGGGGTAGGGGCAGCAGAGTTATTGATCGAATAGAGAGAACTTCTGGGATCAATTGAGTGGGTCTTCACTGGCCTCTCAATTTATCCTGATGTGTCAGTCTGTGAAGCCCAGTGCAGCAGATTCAGTCTAGACATACCTCAAACGTATGAAGGGCTCCAAATTCTTTTGAATTATATCATCACTCACTATATCAATAGGCTGTTCCTTCTTTCGCTCTTTACTCAAACAGATCCAAATACTATTCTATTCTGGCCATAAACCTATGCCTCCATTTTTGTAATGTCATAGAATCATAGAAACTGAAAGGAACCATGAGAGGACTTCGAGTCCAGTCCCCTGCACTCATGGCAGGACAAAGTACCCTCTTAAACCATCCCTGACAGGTGCTTGTCTAACCTGCTCTGAAAAACTTGCAATGAACTTCCAATCTGCCTAGGCGACTTAGTCCAGTGGTTAGGAACTTTTTCCTAATGTCTAACCTAAACCTCCCTTGCTGAATTTAAGCCCATTCCTTCTTGTCCTATCATTGGTGGTTAAGGAGAACAATTTTTCTCCCTCCTCCTCATGACAACCTTTTAGGTACTTGAAAACTGTTACCTTGTCCCCTCTGTCTCCTCTTTTCCAGACTAAACAAACCCAGGTCTTTCAGTCTTCACTCATAAATCAAGTGTTCCAGACCTTTAATCATTCATGTTGCTCTTCTCTGGACTTTCTCCAATTTGTCCATATCTTTCCTGAAATTAGGTGCCCAGAACTGGACCCAATACTCCAGTTGAGGCCTAATCAGGGTGGAGTAGAGCAGAAGAATTACTTCCTGTGTCTTACAATACTCCTGTTAATACATCCCAGAATGATGTTTGCTTTTTTTGCAAGTGCTACTCTATTGACTCATATTTAGCCTGTGGTCCACTATGACACCCAGATCCCTTTCCACAGTACTCCTTCCTAGGCAGTCATTGCCCATTTTGTATGTATGCAATGGATTATTCTTTCCAAAGTGGAGTACTTTGTACTTGCCTTTATTGAACTTCATTCTATTTATCTCAGACCATTTCATCAGTTTGTCCAAATCATTTTGAATTGTGCTACTATCCTCTAAAGCACTTTCAGCCCTTCCCAGCTTGGTATCATCCACAAACTTTATAAATGTACTCTCCATCCCATCATCAAAATCATGGATGAAAATATTGAACAGAACCAGACCCAGTGGTACCCCACTCATTATGCCCTTCCAGCATGACTCTGAACAGTTGATAGCTACTCTCTCTGAGAGCGGTTATGCACTTGCCATCATTTTAACCCTCTAGAACCAATGTCTGTGTGCTGGAGATAAATCCATAATAGAATATATAATCTACGGTATAATTTTCAGCTGAGGTTTCACTGTGAAACCCAAGCACATTTTTACTCTTGTGTCCACCTATTTCCACGCAACCTGACCTTTAGACATTCCCACAGCATATGCATCAATGTTCCTTTCTTACAGTGCCCACAAACTTCAGAGAACAATGGCCCGATCTTGCACTTCCTCTTTGGTGTCCATTACTGCTATTTATATGTCTATGGAAATTTCTCATTTAGAATCAGCCTACTTTTTCAGACCATTTCCTTTAGTAAAGTCACAATTATATTGTATTTTGCCACCTTTGAAGAAACTGTGATATAACGTGTTTGGGATTGTGGCATCACTGAATTTATGTTCGCTTCTATTTATGTACAACCAGGTTGATCACTAGCAGTGGTGGGAATTGAAATACTGCGGGGCATGGGCGTAGCTACAGATGGGTCCGGGCCCACCTGCTTGGCCAGCAGGCCTGCCCACTCCCACCTGCTGCAGCACACAGCAGTGACGTGAGCTTCAGCACCACAACAATGGACCGGCCAGCAGTAGCACCAGCAACAATGCTGCAGGCAGATGGGCAGAGCTGGGTTGTTCTCCCCCTCCCTCCTCTATGCTCTAGTTGCCTGTGTGTCATCAGGAAGTTTCCAGTCACATGACTAGTTCCAGGGGGTAGCCATGTTAGTCTGTGTACAGGAAAAAGAATGAGAGTCCCGTGGCACATTAAAACTAACAAATTTCTTCGGGCATAAGCTTTCATGGGCCCCAACCCACTTCATCAGATGATTGGAATTATTGAATATTATATTATTGAATTAAGTTATTGAATAAGGGGGTCTACACTGATGGGATGCGGTGGGTTCGATTGAGTGGGTAACGGATACCCACTCGTTTGATCCCAGGAGTGCTCTCTGGTTGAGACCATTAATCCACCTCTCCAAAAGGAGTAAGGCTGTGTCAACCAGAGGGCATCTTCCATCGACACAGCACAGTAAAAACACTGTGATACTGCAACGTAAGTAAGATGACCAGAGATATGCAAGCCTCTGATGTTATATTCTTTATAGTTTGGTACTGGGGCTGAGGGGAGTTATGTCTAAAACAGAAGAAGACAAAATAAGTGCCCATACTCCATAGTCACAGTCATGGGAGGAGGTAGATCATAAAGCACTAAAAGTCTAAATAATTCTACTAGGACAGGATTGTGCTCTTTTTTTAAACTAACTATTTTAAAATGTACAAGTGCAATGTAGTGCTCCTAAAGGAGAGATTAAGGGTGTGTCTACACTACAAAAATAAACTGACAATTTAAATCGACATCCAACTACCGCAATAATTAAATCAGTTGAACATGTCCACACCGTGCTCACCAAGGCAGTGGGGTAGTCTCACTAGCAGCACTTGCATTGATACAGAGGAATCATGGACCCCACTCTGCGACGCACTCTTGTTGTGAGCATGACAAAAATCTGCAGTACTTCCAGAGATGAGACAGAAGCCACTGCTTCTTCAGCAAATCCTGCTACATGCCATGAAGCAAAACAATTCCCAGTTGCTGCTGGCAGTCACACAGCAGCTGAACATGGTGGGACACCGTTTCTGAGCCCAGGAAACAAGCTCTGACTGATGGGATAGCATACTTATGCAGTTATGGGATGGTGAGCAGTGGCTGCAGAACTTTTGAATGCAGAAGGCCATTTTTCAGGAATTTTCCCCAGCCCAGAAGCACAGCAACGCTAAAATGAGGGCTGCTCTGACAGTGGAGAAGCAAGTGGCCATCGCTCTGTGAAAGCTTGCAACACCAGACTGCAACTGGTCAGTAGGGAATCAATTCGGAGTTGGTGAATCCACCATGAGAGCTCTTTTCAGGCCATTAATCAACTTCTGCTAACAAGTGTAATGACTCTGGGCAACGTGCAGGACATTGCAAAACATGGCATCTTGCCAAAGAGTACACAAACAGAGAGGGATACTGTTTAGTGCTGTTGAAAATGCTGGTGGATCACAGAGGGCATTTTACCAACATCAACACAGGATGGTCATGAAAGATGCGTGGCACACACATCTTTAGGAATACAGGTCCATTCAGAAAGCTGCTATGAGGGACTTTCTTTCTGGATCTCAACACAGCCTTTAAATTTTAAAACTTTAAAAGATTATTAGTCTACGTAAGGCAGATTCTGTTGACCTGTTTGTAGTGTAGAGCAGGCCTAAAATTGCCATTTCAGGACGGAATAGTTCAAAGAAAAACTATACACAATTTCCCTTGCAGTTGTACCATTACACCATAATCCTGACCTGCGCCAATCCATGATTCTAGTCTTGGGCCTTTCTTGAGCCCAGAATGGAAATCAAGTGATATTGTGATGTGCACAAATATTAACTAAGCACCTAATTCTTCAAGGTACAGAGCATCTCAGGTCCCTTTTGACGTCTTTGGAAACTTTCAAACATGCAACAGCGCATCTGTATGGATTGGGCACTGAAGTCAGGCCACAAAATTAATTTAATCGTAACCAACAAAATCTGAATGCAGATTTTTAAAGGTGAAGGGCCTGTGCACTGAGAGCCTGACACAGAGCACGTTGATGTCAATGGCAGTCTATTTATTCATTTCAGTGGGCTTTGGATCAAACCCTAACAATCTGTTATTTTAAAAGGAAAATTTGACTCATTAAAAGTACATTTCCCTTGACTTTGTAACTGCGAAGTCAAACACTGTTTTATTATACATGTTTTTCTGAATGAAGTACTATTTTAGTTTTCAAGTATCCAATACAAGGCGAACATACCTGGTGGTAGAGAACTGGAATTCACTGAGTTGGCTAACTATTGATTCATTATTTTCTGTGATATTAATCTATTAATTATTCCTTCCAGTACATTTCAGTCACTAGTCCTTCATACATGAACATTTCTTTCATAATTTTTCCTGAAATTAATTTTTTAATTTTCCTTTTTTAGCCACTTCTCACTTTGGACAGTTTTTTGGTAACAAGGTTTGCTGAGACTGGCGAAATGAGAGTTACAGTGCAAGCTTCTTCTGGGAACTCCATGCTGCAGGATTCCAAGATTGTCCGAGTTTTTGGTGAGACACTTTTACTCCCTCATTGTTTTTTTTTTTTTTTTTTTTTTTTTTTGTCCATAGCATGTACTTGTATGTACTTTAAAATTGCCATTAGACACCAGAACTTGTGAAATTTTATCTAATGCCATGTTAAACTTCTAAACGTAATACACTAAACTGATTTGTGACGAAACTCCATTGAAATGAACAGAGAAAGACTAAGGAAGAATTTGACTTGTATCCCTTATAGAAAATGCTACAGTGTTATTCCAAAGCACATATCCAAAGCAGATAACAGTTGTGTTAAAGAGGCATTTGGGGTCATAATTGTAGAATATTGTAGAACAAGTATTTTTATAATATTATTAGTCATTCAGTTGATCTTACTATAGAAAGAATAATTTGAGAAAAGAGAAGTTCGATGAGGCATATGCTTTCAGCATAAAAAGCCATGAAACAATTTGCCTGTTGTGATAAGTTTCTTTTCTTTTTCTTTTTTTTTAATGATTTATGCATTTCTCTAGGAGTTCGGATTAGAAAGAGCACTGATGAAAAATGTCAAATGACCCCTTAGCTAACGACCCTGTGCTTCACTGTATCACAATTTTGCTCTGTAGTGTAATGTGCTGATGAAGCATAGCATATATAACCAGGAAGAGGAAATATTTCAACTTGTATGTGTGCTGTCAAATCTGAATATCAGGACTCGTTAATAAGTCTTAATCTAGTAAGGTTGAAATATAGAGAGCTAAAAACCTTCATATATTCTGGGGACACATAGAATGATATTTAGCTATTGGCCTAATAATCCAAACGGGCTCTGCCCTTTCTGGTTTTAATACACTTTTTAATATAATGTAATGGTAAACATCAGAACTCAAGCTAAATAGAGCTTTTGCAGACCTCTTGCCCTGTAACAAATGGACTTCAGGAATGCCTCTAATACCATTTATAAGCCCATCCATTTTTTAGGAAGCTTTAAAATTATATCCATATTAGCATGGCTTGTAAGCCTATCATGCCTCTTACTTTTCACTATTGCAGCTGCTGTTAGTATTGGCAAATCCCGAGTTGAAGACCAACAGGGCATTGGAATTGAGGAAAATAAAATAAAATCAAAAAACCTTAGAAAAAAATAAACATTAAAAATACGATTCTGCCTAAACTGCTCAAGAGATCAAGTCTGAATCATTCATACATTCCAAGGGGTTTCTTTCTCTGCTTTGCATTAGGTTCTTCGGGTATGGCTCCAAGGAGCCTGTAAGGACAAGGGAAAGTGTACAGAGCCATGTTTGCTAGAGGAGCTGTCAATTTCTAATATTTCAGTTATTTTTGGATTATATTCATAGAAATGCTGTGAGTGTAGCTTATTTATTCTTTTAAATAATGCAGTCGTTAGCAATAGACATATCATTTCTGTTCATGTTTTCATAGCTATGTTACAGAAAACATGAAGTATTCATTTTGCATGAAAAAAGGAACATGCCATGGGCAAAAGCCAGCTGCTTATGTCTTAGTAAGAATCAAGTCTGTAGGATCATGCCCATAAAACTAAAAGAAACCACTGCTTTGTGGGGTGTGATATATTAAGGAAAAATTTTAAACACTGAAGTTTATGCATCTTGACTTAACATTGATTGGTGGCTAGAAATATTAGATATAGGATGTTATGATGATGGGGAAAATACAAAAGCTACTGTTGGTCCATGCTACTTAAATTGTAAACTCCTTGGGGCAGTTAGTCTTTTGTTTCGTTTTTTGTACACCATCTAGCATGATAGAGTCCTGGCTTGTGAAAAATACAAATGATGATAATGCTAACAGAGCTTTTTTCCGGATTTACTGTTTCTACAAAACTATTTTGCCAGTTCTCTTTTGAATTGTTTACAAATGTTTCTTTTTTCTGTTTCCAGATAATTTTCAAGTTCTTTCTCTAAAGTTTACTAAACATCTGGACACGTACAACCCCAACATTCCAGAGTGGAGGGAAGACATAGGCCTGGTAGTAACACGACTTCTTGCAAAGGTACTCTCCGTTTGCTCATAAACTGCTCCTCCTCCGGCCATAAAGTTGAATGTTAAGTTAATGCCTTCCCACTTAGAAAAAACTAGGCAGAGCAGAACAATAAAATGTTCCCTTTGAGCCACATTTAGAAGTGGCTTGAGACCAGAGGCACTTGTGTATACAAGCCATAGATTACATTATTACAATACTGTCAATTCATTTCTAACATAGCCTAATTAGCAATAAATATTGCTCTCAGGGATTTGGGGCCAGGTGGAAATATTAGCCAGTCCTGTTGATCTTGGAGGGAAAAAAGTGAAGCATGAATGTGGTATAGTTAGGGGTTAAACAAAGGGTACTGAAATACAAAAGACTTAGTCTTTGATTGTATTTTTTTAAATAATAATAATAATTTATAGCTTCATGTGTAACTCCAAAATTTTTTGACAATATTAAAGGAATTAAATTGCTGCAGCCACTTTATATAGAATGCAGTTATGAATGATTTAGACTCAGATTTGAACCCTGAATTATCCTGTAGATTACTTAAATCAAGCATCTTGTCTCATAACAGCATTGTGACATGAATAAAGAGCAATGCCCTTAACACAGGGAGCACTTGAATGATAATGCACACACTGCCAAAGATAAGCACATGTTGAATTCTGTTTAGGAGCATTTGAATAAGTTATGACCCAAGAGGGAAATATTTATCATCAAGGAATCACAGACAGAGCCGAATTGTCAAAGGGCCTCCAGTGAAGTTGGTGGACTTACTCTGGATTTACACCAGTATAACCCAGATCAAGATTCCTACCTTTTATTTTACACCTGTTTCACCTCAGTTTATGTCCCAACACCTATTAAATATCAAATTAATGGAATTTACTCTGTCACACATCCCAACGTAAACTTATTTCATAATGTGCATCATCCACCTGATAGATGTCTTCCCTCCTCCTCCATCCCATCAAATTGGCCCAACATCTTAAATTTTAAAAAGTCATATAGAAAAAATTAGATACAATCATCTGGATTTTCAAAGTGTTTTACCTAAGGACTGGGAGATTTGACCAGTGTTTTTCATCAAAATCTCATGATAGCCTTCCTGTATATATCACACAACACAGGAATTTGTGACAAATGCTAACATTTTCAAAAGTGATGTAGCCATTTAGAGCCAGAGTCCCACTGAATTTCAGTGAGATTTAGGCTCCTAAGTGTCAGTCACTTCTGAAAAAAATAACTTGTACTTTTAAGTCACATAGGGTACGTCTACACTGGAGCCTTAGGTTGACTTAAGGAAGGTTAAGTCAACCTACAGACTCCTGTGTCCACACTGGGCTTTATTAAGTCGACATAAGCACTTCCTTAAGTCGACTTAATAACGCCACCTCTTACGGTCGACTTAACACTTAAGTCGACGTTAAGTTGCCTTAAGCCAGTGTAGACAGGTAAAGCCCTTAAGTCGATCTAATTGGCCTCCAGGTCCCCTCCCAGCTACCCACAATGCACCACTCCTCAGTTGACCTAGCACCTGCCAGTGTGGACGCAGGCAGTCAACAGGAGTTTTCAGTGTGGGCTCTCTAAGTCAACTTAACAAGGTCGACTTTAAGTCAACTTAGTCGACCTTGTTAAGTTGACTTAACAGAGCCTCCAGTGTAGACATACCCTTAGTGCTTTTTGAAAATTTTATTTTGGAAGGTTACATGCCCATTGCAGAGTTCTGGTAAACCTGCAAACCACTTAGCCCTCAGTTTACTCGTTCCCATGATCTCTATTAGAGCACTTTGATGTATTAATACCCTTTGAAACTTAGAAGTGCTATGTCTAAACTGGAGGCTCCATTAAGTCGACTTAACCAAGGTTGACTTTAAGTTGATTTAAAGTTGACCTTGTTAAGTCGGCTTAGAGACTCCACAGCCCTGCGTCCACACTGGCAGGTGCTAGGTCGACAGAGGAATGGCCAGGAACTCTGTGAGGAGGCCTGGAGGCCAATTAGGTCGACTTAAGGGCTACTCCCCGTCTACACTGGCTTAAAGTCGACTTAATAAGGTCTACTTAAGCATTAGGTCGACCTTAAGAGGTGGTGTTATTAAATTGACTTAAAGAAGCACTTAGGTCAACTTAATAAGTGCCCAGTGTGGACACAGTGGTCTGTAGATCGACTTAACTGTCCTTAAGTCGACTTAAGGCTCCAGTGTGGATGTACCCAATGAACTTTTCAAATCTCACCTATTAATATAAAGCTATGTGCAGCTTTCTAGCTGCCAGTAACTTATGTAGAATTCTCTCTACATACTAAAAATCTTAATCCCAAAGACGAGATCTAGAAGAAAATGTGAAAGCATGCACATATTTCATATAATATTTATATAAGATTGACAGTATAACGTTAGCATAGAGGTCTCTAAATCAATGCATGTCTTTGTCTCTGCAGGAAACTAATATCCCTGAAGAAACACTTGTTACTGTGGTGAAACCTGGTCTGCCCACAGCTGCTGACTTGCTTGTGCTGTTACC
Organism: Pelusios castaneus; assembly: GCA_007922175.1. NCBI lineage: Eukaryota > Metazoa > Chordata > Testudines > Pelomedusidae > Pelusios > Pelusios castaneus. The sequence continues at coordinate 7,868,302 of ML685851.1, forward strand.
AGCAAACCAGCCAAAGTGGAAGAGAAGTGTAACTAGTGATAAGGTAAGCCATTCAAAATGTATCTGATTAATGCCAAATCTTCATCCCATTGAAATCACTGGGGATATTCCCACTATCTTTATTGGGATTAGGGTTTGGGTCTTCCACATATAAATGCCATCCATCTACTCCTTCCTGGCATGACCCATGTAAGGGCGAGCAACAATTACAGTCTCTCTTTAGTAGAGCGCAGTGTCTCCTCCTTCCCTGTGGATGCATGGTCTGACCTTCCCCTCTAGTCAAACCCATAATGTGGGGATGCAGTGGGGAATATGCTGAATTCCTAGAAGATCCTACAGGGGCAGTGCTTTCTACCAGCTTGTACTCTGAGCTGTGGCAATTTGCGCAATTCAGCCTCAACTGGTATCAAAATATTTCTCGGGAATGGCTAATATTTGTCTTTTGTATCATCAGAAACAACAGTGATAACAAATGATCCAGTGGATTAAAATTCTCAAACCCCGAGTACAAATCATTGTGGAAACCACATATTTAGAACATTAACATTTATGATGAGAGGAGAGGAATCCTCTTCACTGACTTCAGAAATACATTAGATCCCAGCTCCTACTGATTCAAGACTTTAGGATTTGGCTTATTGTATAAATAACATCACAGTGCTATTGAAAGAAGGTGGTTTCTGTTCTAATGGGCTTCAGATATTGAGGCAACAGTAGCAAAGAGTTTAAATGCAATAGGACCAGGCTCAAATATATTTCCTCCGATTCCCTGTTTCCAAGTGAAATCTGCTCAGTGGGGCTGCGTCTACAGTGGTAAATTAAGTCGACTTAAGCTTGCTTAAGTTGACTTAATTTACCCTGCGTCTACACTACAGTTTCCTTAAGTCGACTTAAGCAGCTTGCTTAAGTCAACTTAAGGAAAATAAAGTCGACTTAATTAAAATTAAGTCGACTTTATAACACCACCTTTTCAATTAGACCTAAGGCTTAAGAGTCGACTTAAGCCAGTGTAGACGTGGGGTAGCCCTAAGTCGACTTAGGGCTACCCCAGGGATACACCAATGCCCTCCCTGCTGGGGGGGAGCACAGGGGGAGCCTGGCATGCCCTGCCCACCCTGCCCGTATGCCCTGCCAGGGTCCCTGTCCCCCTTTGCCCCAATGTACCTAGGTACAATGGGGCAAAGGCTGAGCCCCCTGGAATTGCGCAAGGGGTGGCCCCCTGCCCCTGTGGACCTCCCCTAGGTCCCCTAAGCCCCTAGAAGTCGACCTAGGCGTCCAGTGTGGACGCTCTAGGTCGACTTTTTAAGTTCCCCTTTAAGTCAACTTTATTTTTAAGTGTAGACACACTAAGTCGACTTAAATTAACAAGTGTAGACATAGTCTGGGAGAGGGGATCCTATTTTAGTAGAAGATCAAAAATGTGTCCACTGGCCTTACCTCAGAATCTATAATTGATGATGGTATGTCTTTTTTCCGTAAAATGAATATCTCAGCTCTGCATCAGTTTGAGTTTCAAGCATTATCAGTTAAAAGGAATCATCGTTTAAGAAATCATGAGTTAAGAGGCTAGTTCAGGAAAGGAATATGTTATAAATAAGAGGATTCAGAGAACAGACCATAATATTCACCCAGCCAGTATGTATCTACTGATAGGCAGGCCCGAACTCCCTCAGCAGCATGGTACAAATGGCTCATTCATGGAATTGCTTAAAGAGGTAAATCTCAAAGGAGTATTTTTATGTGACTCTTGAATATTCAAGCAGGAAACTTTAAACTTAACTTTAAACTACCCTAATGCTAGAAAAACATCCTTAGCTTTCTCCTATCATCTCAGTGTGAAGTTCTAGGGGACTGAAGTCGCAATTAATTTCCAGGAACTATTGCATTTTAATAGATAGTTCAGGAAGCTCTTGGGAATTATGGCTTGCAGTCAGGTGAAACTCATAACTTCTTTGCTCCTTTTAAAGAGTGAGATGTTGATTTATGATGAAATTGTATCTCTCTGTTCCAAGTTTATGTGGAATGGAGTTCTTCAACAGTTAAAAACAACAGCTCCTTTCAAATCTCAGCTGTTATTGGTGGTCTGCTTCCAGGCAGCTTGAAGAATGCCATCAATTACATTCAATTCTGCTTCGTGTTTTCATGGTGAGATCTGAACCACCCTTCTAAATACTATAGTAAGAAGACATGAAGGGCTGTCCTGAACTGCTAATGATTGGGGAGAAATTTCTAATATTAGGACTGCATGGAAATGATGGCAATTTAATAGTGCCCAATTTGTATGATAAATGCCCCACTTAGGACCTAACTTATGACTACTGGAGTTAATGGTGCACGACAGGCTTGCCAGAGTCAGGATCCAGAAGATAAATGTGGAAGTAGCTACATATTCTGCATCATGCTTATGTGTTGCTGACTGTGTCCCATTAACATGAAGCTGATGGTGCGGTATAGAAAAGGGCATTCGGATCTCAAGAGCAGATGTAATACCACCACTGGAGGAATAGTGTTCCCCAGAAATCTTTTTTACGCAATGGGAAGAGGTGCAACCTGCAGCTTCCCCCACAAGAGCTTTCCAGCTGCTCACTCGTGTATATGACAGTATGGCTTTCATGGGATAAGAGGGAAGGTCTTCTCCTGGATCAATAGCTGCTTAGGAAACAAAGGGTAGGAGTAAATGGTCAGTCTTCAGAATGGAGGGAGGTAAATAGTGGTGTCCCCACTATTGGTGTTCATAATGATCTAGAAAAAGGGGTAAACTGAGATGGAAAAGGTTGCAGATAATATAAAACTACTCAGCATAGTTACATCCAAAGCAGACTACAAAGTTAGAAAGGGATCTCACAAAACTGGATAACTGGGCAGCAAAATGACAGATAAAATTCAATGTTGATAAATTAAAAGTAATCCACATTGGAAAACATAATCACAGCTATGCATATAAAATGATGGGATCTAAATTAGCTGTTACCACTCAAGAAAGAGACCTTGGAGTCATTGTGGATAATTCTGTGAAAACATCTACTCAGTGTGCAACAGCAGTCAAAAAAGCTAGCAGAATGTTGGGAATTATTAGGAAAGGGACAAATAATAGGACAGAAAATATCATATTGCCTTTTTATAAATCTATGGTATGACCACATCTTGAATATTGCATGCAGATCTTGTCTCCCTGTCTCAAAAAAGACATATTGGAATTTGAAAAGGTAGAGAAAATGACCCCAAAAATTATTAAGGGTGTAGAAAAGCTTCTAAATGAGGAGTGATTAACAAGACTGGGACTTTACAGCTTCAAAAATAGATGACTATGGATGGGATATGATAAAGCAGTGGTTCTCAACCACTGTATCGTGACACAGAAGTGTGTTGCAGCCCTGTGGCTGAGTGTGTCGAATGAAATCAGCCTGCTGCCAACAGCCCAAGGAGAGCTGTGTAGCAGGCTGATTTTCCACTGCTGGCCCTTTAAGAGCTGAAGTGGAGGCAACTCTCTGCAAGAGCTGCTGTGGAATCAGCTGTTTCTTGGCAGCGGGGACTGCCGATCAAGCCTCCCACCACCAAAAAACCCCTTCAGAGGGAGATTTCTTCAGCAGCGGGCTACTGTGGCTTGACCCACTGCTGAAACTTTGGCAGTGGGGGGAACAGCAGCGACATGGTGTGTTGCGCACAGCTGGGAGCCCTCCCAGCAGTGTCACAATGTGAAGGGGTTGAGAACCCCTCTGAGAAAGGACTATAAAATCATGACCGGTGTAAAGAAAGTAAATAAGGAAGTGTTATTTATTCCTTATCAAAACAAAAACAAGGGCTCACCAAACAAAATTGATAGACAGCAGGTTTAAAACAAACAAAAAGGAAGTATTTCTTCACACAATGCGCAGTCATCCTGTGAAACTCCTTGCCAGAGGATGTTGTGAAGGCCAAGACTATAACAGGGTCCAAAAAAGGACTAGATTCATGGAAAATAGGTCCATTAATGGCTATTAGCGGGTAGGCAGGAATTGCTATTTGCCAAAAGCTGGGAATAGGTGACAGGATAGATCACTTGATGATTATTTGTTCTGTGCACTCCATCTGAAGCGTCCATATTGGCAACTATTGGAAGATAGGATACTGGCCTAGATGAACCATTGGGCTGACCTAGTACGGCCGTTTTTATGCTTTTATGGTCTCAGCCCTCCCTGAGACGCAGTGGTGCAGTATGTGCACTGTAGGCAAGGTAGGCTACTGCAGGTGTTGGTGTGTGTGCATTTCTGTGTGGAATGTTTTTTGTAATAAGACGTCACAACATTTTATAGCATCTGCGGCTGTACCAAAATATGTGTGATTCAGTAAGTGTCCTTCCAAAAAACATCCATGACAAACTCACTACTGAAGGCTTACTCCAGTGTCCAGTGAAGTCAATGGAAAGATCCCATTGATTTCACTGGGAGTTGGAATGGGCCCTTAGTTATTCTTGTGGTAGCCACCCATGTTTATGGATCGTTGCTGAGGTATAACTGAAAGGAGAACCTCAAAGTTCTTCAGTATTTCCCCCCTTTCATGTTTCACCAAAGGGATGTTTATTCTGCTGATAGCTCCAATTTTGAAAGTTGGTGCCCTAGAATTCTCGTGAAGAATTGCCATATACCCAGAATATGCACTGAGTCTGCCTATTACCAGGGCAGCCCTTATGAACTCTACCTTAGATCTGAAATGTGAGTGAAATGAGTATCCCTTTAAAAGTTTCAGAGCTCCATATCACGTCTTACTCGCTTGTGTCTCAAAGGAATTGCACTGGGAAGAACTAATTTTAGTTCTAGAATGCTTATGTGATTTGAGAATTGCTGGTGGGACCAGTAAACTGTGGTTCAAGTAGGGAACTCTGTTAGAGAGAGACTAAGTAAATATATTTCACTGACAGTTGCATTATTTTACAGGTTGCTTCTAATATAACTGTCAGAACTATTCCTCATGTCAGACTTAGGACAGAGTAGTGGAATCAATATGTGTCAAATCAGTAAATTGGGGAAAAAAAAAGATTCTTTGGGGGAATTCTGAAAAATAACTGAGACCCAAATTACGTTACTTTTAAATTGAATCCACAAGGAGTCCTGTTACCATCAATGAAACCATTTTGGACTGAGATATTACTCAGTGTGAGTAAGGGGATTAAAATTTGGCCCTTTGTGAATTTCAGGCATATATTATAAGGGAAACAGCAGGGGTTTTTTCTATCTAACAGCTGTGAGGGATTGTTGAAACTGAGCAGGGTAATTGATAACCTTATAAAAGAGCCTTTCTTGAAGGTTTCATAGACATAAACTTCTAATTTGGCATCCTGTGGGAGTGGTATCCTGAAAAAAGGAACAGTCTTTAAAACTAACCTTAGTCCTTTGGAAAACTACCTAAGTTGAATATGGAAACAAGAGAAAGAGAGAGATTAGGCAATGTGTTTTACAGTGGTGCGATGTAGTGGCAATTTTAATGGTGTAGGTACATAAAAAATTAGGAAATTATATTTTAGGATGCTTTGTTCTAATTAGGAGAATTGGAGAAACTGTTTCTATGTGGATGGAAATAATTCTGTTTTTGACAGAATCTTCTTAAAAAACATGTTACAAACAGGCTTCCATCCTTAGAGATAAGGAAGCGAGGTAAAGAGTGACATGTAGGGCATTATCAAGCAACAGTTACCTCTCATACGTAAGAAATCTACAATGCAAGAGTGGCTTGTCTTCTGGTATGGTTAGAAGATTACTGTGTATTTGAAAACTGATTTTAATGTTGATTATTCATTGTGCAAGTTACAATTCAGTTGGGCCCAATCGCTCCTGTAAATGAAAGGCTGTCTATCCCATAATGTGGAAAAAAGTAAAGAGCACCCTAAGGAGAAGGATGTGGTTACTGGTTATGATCATTTCCAACTTTGATGGGTTGCAGAGATTTGAATGATTTTTAAAACCAGAATCACCTAAAAAGTTATAACTCATTAAAACTACATGGAAGGTGCCTGATGCTCTCCCTCTTACATTTTCAGAGAATAACTGCTATAAAGCAAGCCTTGAATGCACATAACATCAGCTTCTTTCTGAGAGGAGGATACTGGGTCTTAGTGATGTTAGCCAATTCTGATTCAGGTAAAAACCCCGGTTTACAGATTGTTATTAGAGCTCTGAGAGACTGTTCTTAGAGAAGTGCCACAGAAACTGGTTTCTTTTGCTGTTTATTAATTTAAAATGAACCATCAAAACAATTTATGTAACAGTTTTTTTTCTTTGTGTATAACCTTGTTGAAGCTTGAAAATATTTTCCCTTTCACTTTTGTCTTTTTTACTAAAAAATAGATAGATTACCAAATACTGGCCTGCTTAATACAGTGACAACTTCAGAGCATGGTTTTTGACACTCAGATATCAGGATCCATGATGTGCAAGCCTGTAATTATATGGACCCATAGATCCAAACTACAGAAATAGAGGCATGGACTGAAAAGTTTTCTGAATGCGTATGAGGGTGTTTTATGACGAGAGCATACACTGAAAAGGCTGTGTTTTAGCAGCAGGAAAAGCTTCAACTGAAACCCTCCCTGACAATGTCAGTGTCTTTATCCATACATGCACATTATCATCCATGACATCTATCTATTCTCTTTGGGTTCGTCTACACTGGAGCATTAGGTCGACTTAAGGAAGGTTAAGTTGATCTACAGACTCCTACATCCATATTGGGCTTTTATTAAGTCAACTTAAGCACTTCCTTAAATTGACTTAATAACACCACCTCTTACAGTTTGACTTAAGCCAGTGGAGATGGGGAAAGCCCTTAAGTCGACCTAACTGGCCTCCAGGCCCCCCTCCCAAAGCTACCCACAATGCACCACTCCTCTATCAACCTAGCACCTGCCAGTGTGGATGCAGGCAGTCGACAGGAGTGTTCAGTGTGGACTCTCTAAGTCGACTTAAAGTCAACCTTGTTAAGCCGACTTAACAAAGCCTACGGTGTAGACATACCCTTTGCTATTCAATGACACAAAGCCAGCAAAGGGAGTAAAGCTCAGTGGGCAATACTCAGCTGTCTCATAAATAGTGATGTAAGGTATATATTGCCAAGTCAGTTCCCAGGGCAAAATAAAGCACATCCTCTCCATAGCTTAGATTTTACTATAGCACCCATAATGGTAGTTTCTAGTTTGAATAGTTCCAAAGGGGGTAGCCATGTTAGTCTAGTTCAGCAAAACAAACAAGGAGTCTTCTGGCACTTTGAAAGACTAATGAATTTATTTGTCACATGAGCTTTTGTGGGCGAGATCCCACGTCATCGAACGCTTGTAACTGTAGAAATCACTTGCATCAGGAACCTGTGTTGTTTAGTCCCTGTTCTTGCCACTTGGCGCAAGGAGTCCTGAACTCCATTCTAGACTCTGTCACTGTGTGATTGTGCAGATCAACTGACCTTGCCATGCCTTAGTTTCCTCTTCTGAAAAATGAATATAGTAGTGCTTTTATATCATATATAATAGAGAAATGTGAACGTTGATTGCCTATAATACTTTGAGATCCTTGGAAAAACAGTATTATCCATGCAAATAATAATAATTAATAACATTATTATTATTATTACTACTACTACTACTACTACTACTACTACATTTAAATTTGTCCTCTCTCCTCCGTGAGTTGCTCTGCAAATTAGCTTGTGGTGCTGCCTATCTGAAGAAGCTACGTGGTGTAGTGACAAGGAGAAAGAATAAAAAATAATCTTGTGGTTTTGTTTAAGAGATTCAATCATAAAGATAGCCCAAGATGATGATTGGTCTTAAAGCAATTTTACTGAGCTCTTCAAATATATATGTCTTTCATTTCAGACTCTCAGAGGATTGGAGGTGGCAGTGGATACTGGGCCATAGTGGTTCTCTTTGTTATCTGTCTGTTTGTAGTTGGGGCCTTCATTCTCTACAAGTTTAAAAGGCAAGTAGACCTTACATACTTTAAGAGCTAGATCTGTTGATGTCAGCAAAACTGCATATTGTTTCTTGAAAAATAGACATTCCTGAAGCAATCATTGACGAAGTTTCTAGCTTTTAAAGCCCATGTTTTTCTGTGCTTTTCAGACACCAAGATTATAACTGGTGTTGTAGGTAAATAGCAGCAATGTGGGGAGCTCATTCGGCTTGTCTCAATACAACCACCACAAAAAGTTATTCTAAAATATATTCCTAATTATCCACTCTTAGGAGAAATGAGTAACCTAGGCAACCAGGACAATTAATCGATCCACAAGTCTAATTTCTCACCAGGAAGACAAAACAAAATATATCAGAGGTTGATTTCTGAAACAGTGCTACCCAGGTTAAGAATATCCAGCTGTGATAAGAATATGTAAAAATAGTCAGCCTGATAACCTATTAGGGAAGAGATGAAGGAGCTATGGAAGTGGCCTGAATGTAAGAAATATGTTCATGATGGACATCTGATACCATATGAGCAGTGTAAACAAATGCTTATTCCTTCAATAACTCTACAACATTTTTAATCTGCATTTCATTACTGGGGTGGCATATTACTGGCCTTTTTATACTGATTTATATATTTGTTTTATTAATTGGCTATGGTCCTGGTTTTGGGGGGGCGTGATATTTTTTGTTTGGAGGTTTTTTTTTGTTAGGTACGCAAAAGCCTTCAGAGTCTGGGAATATGCATTTATTATCATTGTGCAATCTTTACTCAGTGAAAATGCCTATTGATTTGGCCCATTACTATTTCAAGATGGATTTTTATTTACAGTAAACATTGTACAGAACAGACTAAATATCATGTTGTGCTACTGATAACAGTCAGAGTACATCATTTATCTAAGTTTGAGTTAGCAAAAACCTTTCATCTCTTTAGACAGAAGTGCTTTATCTCCTGTAGGAAGATTCTCTTGGGGTTTCAACTGTGCAATCTTAAGTTTCATGATTAGTTATAGTGACCAATTGATCTATAGGACGAAACACAGTATTCGTTATCAAATTCTGTCTACATCTGAATAAAAATAATAAAAATCCATTTAGTTTTGTTGGGTTCCCATAGCAACAAAAGTCATCATCAAATGTGTGATATGTTGCAATAATATTACTTCATTTGCAGTGCGTTGGGGCTTGTTTATATTACAAGATCATAAAACTTGATGGTGACGTTTATTATGAGACATTGTGGTTTACACCTCTTTATTAGCCCTTAAGTTGGAGACAACAGACACCGTTAATAAATACCGCAAAAGAAATATACAATATTTAAGAAAGGGGAAAAAATCATTTTTATTCATCTAAAATGTCCTCTTGGCTTATTATGTTCTGAATGGGGCAGTTATTGCAGAGGGAAACTGTAGGAATACCTATGAATTGTAAGAGAATTAGTTTTACAGGTCTGGGATCCACCTAGTTCACTGGTTCCCAACTTTGGTTCCCAACTTGTGGCCCAGGAGCCAAAAGTGGCCTGTGGAGGCTTTGAAAATAGCCCATGACTCCCTTCCTGCCGGCTGCAGAAGGGAGCCATGCCTAAGGACTCAGACAGAGCGTTTTTCCATGGGGCTAAAAGACCAGTGCAGGCTTTTTGCTGTAGCCAAAGAGGTGGGAGGTCAGTTCTCCCCTATCCCTGACTGTAGCAGGGAGCATGGCAAAGTGCTCCATCTGGATCCTTATGCGCTGGGGTCCCTGCTGAGGCCAGAGGGAGCGAAGCACTGATCTTCGAAGGGAGCGACTACCTAGAGACCCAGGTGGAGTGCATAGGGCTACAGTACGTTTGTGGTTTCCCTGCAGGCAGCCTCCTCACTGAACTCTTTCCATCTGTCTGCAGAGGGGGCATAAACGGGGGTAGGAGGCCTGCCGACACAGACTGGTGGACTTCAGGGTTGTAGAAATGATATCTGTGGCCCTTGAACAAGAAAGTTGGGAACGGGAACCACTGACCTAATTGGTCCACCTAGACAGAGCCCCAGAAGCGCAAAGTAAATAACATGTTACAATCAGAGGTTATACTTCCTAGCAAACTTTAAAAAGTATTTCAAATGATCCAGTTACATGGTTTTCAAAAACAAATCCTAATCTTGTTCTATCCCAGTAGTTAACAAACAGTATTTTAGACCAGCATTTTCTCACTTTTGGGGGTTGTTGTGGTTTTTGGTTATGGGCTGAGAGTAAAAAGAAGAGGTAATTTTCCTGGTGGCAAACACTGTTGATATAAGAAACCATTCAGAGAACAAAACCCTTCTCCTCTTGAATGCAGACTCTATCTGTTAGATAATTAACATGATCTGCCAGGTTCACTAGTATCCAATAAACTGGGATCACGGAGCCTCCTGTCCAGGGCTGTCCCGTGGAGGGAGCAGGGCCCAGGGCCAATTGGCCAAAGTGGGGCCCCACCCCCCTGCTGGAGGGGGGCGTGGCGGGCCAACAGGGAGCCAGCCTTGGGCCGGGAGGCCGAGGCTGCCGGCGCGGGGAGCCAGCTCCAGCCCCGGTTCCTGCAGCTGAGGCCGCCTGTTGGGGGGCGGGGAGAGCCGGCCCTGGCACCCCCGAGGCTGCCTGCAGGGGGAGGGGGAGAGCCGGAGCTGGCTCTGGTTCCGGCCCTGGAGGCCGCCTGCAGGAGGGAGCTAGCCGAGACCACTTGCGGGGGGGAGGGGGGGAGAGCCGGTCGTGTGGGGCAGGCCAGCCCAGAGATCGGACCCCACAACCTCCGCCCTTGGGGCTGCCTGCTCCGCCATGGGGGCAGGGACGGAATAGCCCTCCCGGTCTGCCCCGCCAGTGGGAGGAGGGGCTGCAGCGTACGCGGGGCAGGTCGGGAGGGCTAACATTCTCACCTTCTTGCAGCCTCTCCTTGGGCAGCCAGTCTCACCATTTTTGGAGCAGAGTTTCTAATCTTCCCTCACCATCAACTTCCCATCTCATTTACAATTTCAGAAGAAACCCTACCTTTATTTCCCCCTTTGCCTATGCTACTATTATGTTGAATGAGAGCAGATGTAGTTCAAATCCTAGCCATTTAGTTATAAAAACCAGATACTAATACTAATTTAATGAGCCATAATATTTCATTAAAAGTTCTCTCAGATCAAAATTGTAGCATGTAAAAGAGGCAGACTTCCAAAATGAATGGGACAAAATAAATCATGAGTGCTCTAAAGCACAAAGAAACTATTCATTTGAACATTAAACCCAAAACTAACACTGCATGAAAATATCCTATGCAATGTATTTTTATTATTATTATTGTTGTTAAGGGCTGGTAGTATGCTCTAGTAGTCTGTATGTCTTTGCATTTCAAACTGTTGAGCAGTAGGAAACAGTAGGAGGGGGATGAGAAAGAAATGGGCTAACTTAAGCCCATTGCTCTATTCCTCACTTAGTATCTGCCTTCTGAAGCCAGTGATTATGGTCTATTATGCAGTTTTGTTTATTTTGTAGATGCTAGATTAAGCGTTTCTTTAGTATATAATATGTACATGCAACTAGCATGTGGTTTATTTTAGGCTGATTAGGGTTGTAATGTAGAAAATAACATAGCTGTACTTTCCAGAATAGTTTCTAGAAATGTGTGGGACCAGGAGACCATATAACTCTAAATTCTTATCATTCAGATTTCCTTTATTAATAGGCCTCTTTTTATCATTATTTATAAATAAATAAAATGCCATCTTTCTCTTGAAAAAATGTATTTATATATATATATATATAATAAACCTTTTAGTTGTGTTTTAATAATGTACAACACTGTGAATACCTCAGTAGAGAGGTTGATGGAGACAGTGTGGAAATTAAACTATGATGTCACATTACTATTATTCCCAGCTGGACCACTGACAGTTTAACCTGAGGACAATTTTTTTACCTTTCTGGTCCTCACCAGCTGTTAAACAGGGATAACCTCAGGGATGCAGTAGTGCAGTGTTCTTCACCTGGTGGCTCACGACCACTGGGGTCATGAAAGGCAATTGGCAAGGGCAGAGGGTACGAGGCACTGAAAATTTTATTACAATATGAAAATCTTGCTCCCCCTCTTTTATTATTTGTTTTATTATTATAATATATTTATTGTCCAATAATGAACAATAAACAAAAAATGATGTGTGTTTATAAAAAATCCTTATATCAAAACTGGGCAAATTTATGATAACCATCTAGAAAATTCCTATAAAATGTAATAAAAATGAAACCAATGGCTTCTGTAGAAATTAACTGGAAATCCATAGCTATGACTCTAAAAGCCTATAAAATTAAATAGAAAAATGTATTGATATAGTGTTCTATAGGCTGGTTTAAAAAAATCAATGGAGACATTATTAGTCTTTATTTAATTTTATAGGATTTTTCCATGAGTGTGAGGTTAATATGATTAATTGCATACAATATGAAACTAAATTCCATCAAAGGATATTTTTTCCTGTGCTCTTTAGGAAACTGCCTGGCAGAAATGTCTATGCCCAGATGCACAATGAAAAAGAACAGGAGATGACCAGCCCTGTTAATCACAGTGAGGACACCCAGAACATCATACAGGGTGAGGAGTTTATTGATGATGATCTGGATTCTCAAACGCTGGGTAATGCAAGAGGTAACTTCACTTTCTCTTTATTAAGTTGATATTTTGGTACGTTTTATTGTCAAAGTTATTTTTTAACATTTGCACTTTTAGCCCCTTTAATTTTATACTCTACCTCAAGCGGGATCAAATGGTAAACTGGTAACAAGGAAACGCTTCTCCTTTTGTCCTCTTCTTTTTTGTTTGAAATTCAATATATTCTGTTGATTTTTTTTTTTATGACGTGCCACATAAATACACAGTACATAAGACAGTATATAATAGTGTTCTGAGGCATATGTGAACAACCTAAGGAAGATCATATAATAAGCAGAATAGATCGTAATCGCTGAACTTCACTAGTATTTAAATTAACTTGTGCAAGCCCTGAATTCAAAGTGTAATGAATTTTAGGTGGAGAGAAACGACATATAGAAAGAATGTTTCCATAATGCAGGTTAGATGGGAAGGTGTTTTCTCTTTTAGACAAATTAAATTAATTCCCAAATTCAAAACTTCATGGAATCCATCCTATTTTGAGTCCTGGCCTGCCATTATCCAGTAGAGAGTCATTAGAATTCCCCTTCAGGAATCTTTCATGAATGTCTCTTAGAGCAGGTGATTCAAAGTTAGATGAAAGTGCTTTTCTAGGCAATTCATGATTATACAGGAATTTTGTCTGCTAAATGCAATTTAGAGAGCTAGTCTAAAAATTTCACTTCTTATAAAATACTCTAAATGTATGGAGAACATGGAGCATTATGAAAAGTGTAGCACACAAAAGAAGATCATGTAGTGGCTCTTTCTGAACTCCTCTATGAAAATGGAACATCTGATCCAAAACCTCAGACTTCTAAAACTAGCTGAAATGAGGGTAGAGGCAACTGCAAGGATAAATGGCTTCATTAAGCTTCCATGGAGAGCTATGTAGGGCAGACATCCTAGAAGACCTTCTTTATCTCTTTTGTTCTTACTATCTAACTATCTTTTGTTGTTGTTTTTGTTTTCCTTAGCTGAACCATATACTGTTGCTTGTTTTGATGAAAGAAAAAAACATTTCACCTATAAAATTATTTCTGTACATTTTTTGACAAATTGCAAACACTAAATCATTGGTTTTCATTAAAACCTCTCAGAAAGAACCTTGATTACACTACAGAGTTTAGTGATGCTGTAGCACTGCAAATAACCTGAGGAACAAAAATTTTGTGTATGACAAAATAGTTTCAATTATCTCACCTCTAGAGTAGGGCCCTGAATGCCATGGTGGTAACTGTCAGGGGTCTTCAGTTTGTGTGAAGCACTCATACACCCAGGGCATATATCAGGTGCTCTACAAGCCAAATATTCCTCTTGCCATTGTGGAAAATCTCTCACTATTTATTCATATGTGGCTGCTTGGGATAGTGGGCATAGGAATGAAGTAGCTCTACCCTGACTTGTAACCCATTCAAAAATTTCCTTGTTTCTTCATTGGAGGCTGGATTTGGTCTGATCCTGCTCTCCTTGTTTAGCTAAAACTTGCACTGCAGTCAGGTAGAGTGTTACTTGAGTAAGGAATGCAGGACCATGGCTATGTCTACACTAGAAAAGCTGTCGACTTTAAGTCGACTTAACAAAAGTCGACTTAACTTTTCTAATGTAGACATAGCCCCATTTCGACCTTATTAAGTCGACTTAACACTTTAAGTCAACTTAAGGTCAATTTTGGTGCTAATCCCTGTCCACACTGGCTTAGGTCGACCTAATAAGGTCGACTTAAGCGTTAAGTCAACCTAAAATGAGGTGTTATAAGGTCGACTTAACTTGTCCTTACATCAACTTAAGGAAATGCTTAAGTTGACTTAAGGAAAGCCCAGTGTGGACGCAGAGTAGTTTAGGTCAACTTAACCCTCCTTAAGTCAACCTAACTTGTAAGTGTAGATGCACCCCAAGAGCCTTCCAATGAGGGTGTCTTAAGATAGACAGTTAACAAATGCAGATCTGAATGTGACCCATGGTTCTGCCAAGTTGTCAGCGGCAGCAGACTTCAAGGGGAACAGGAAGAGCTCATGTCTCTGGGCCATTTTTGTTTATCAGCTGCCAAGCAGTTTTAAGACGCAAGGCTTTTTTCCCCCCTATATTTCTACACCCTGCAATTTTTTGTTACTTCTACTTTTATTACCACTCCTGTAGCTTCAATAACACCAATAGCTGCATAGGAAATCTCCCTAGTTGCCTCAATACCAGGCTGTTTTGTCTGGCTGACGTGTGAAGCATATCACCATCCCTACTAAAATATTCAGTTCTGTTTCATGACATTAGTTGCAGATGGTTCATATGCTGTGGAGATTCCTATTTATTCTGGTGGGTTTTTCTCCTCTACTAGAGAGATCAGTAGCCTCCTCTCCATGCACAGTAGGATTTTACAAACCTAGTTTTCTGTTCGCTCTCTTTTTTCATAACTTTTGAAATGTCACAGTACAGTATTTCCAGACTCACCCATCCACTTTTTTTGTTTTCTATATATTTTATGTTGCCTACTTTATCGCAACCCCCACCTTGGGACTCCTCAACTCCATTTCCTTGCAGTGACTCCTTCTGGGAGAGGTGGAAACTTGAACAGCTACAGAGTTCCCTTATTGCTGATGCCGGTCAGTGTCCAGTCCCAGGTCAGTGGCATGTTGAATGGAAGCATCAGGTTCCATTCTCCTCCCTCACCTGCTCCCCTCAAGACAACTACACCTTTTTAAGCTGCAAAGAGAACCACATTGTGCTGTCACTGGGATAGAAACACTAGGAATTCACTATCAACCACCATGAGCTTTAAAGCACTCAGGCAGAAAGTATGCTGTAGGTACACTGAGCTGCTGCGCCATCTGCACCTGAACTGTTGTTTGATAAGACCACCATCTAATTTGATTGACTTGTCTCTGCAATAAAAGGGGAACGCATAGCAAAATGCCCAAAATATACTAACATTAGCATTTTGTTTTTATATTTTTTAGGCAATCACTCAGGCGTGGTTTTGAGCATTAACTCCAGAGAGATGCACAGTTACCTGGTTAGCTGATGTTTGCAGCTGAACACAAAAACCGAAAGACTCTTCTCTGTATTGTTTGATTTTTTTTTCCCTGGGAATGTCGCCGAATTGCAAACATGACTGTACCTGCTGGTGGAAAGTAGGTTCCTAAACAGTCCTGAGAATACAAGTGTCCATCATCTGTTACCAGGGGAGATAGTGGGAACTTGTTACAATTCAAACTCAAACTAAGGTAGCAGATTTGTAGCCCTAGGCGCACTAGATGCCACATTTTCTCTTTTCAGTCTATGCTCTAGTTCTTTCTCTTCAGTTTTAGAAGGACTGGACTTTATTTTTTTTTTTGTTGGCTAGAGTGTTCAGTGGAAAACTGAAATTCTTAAGCCTTGAAGAGTTGATTTAAAAAAAAAAACCGGTGACTAGTACAAAGCAGATGGCTGGTTGATTGCTATAGATTTGTACTTGTTTAAAAGGCTACGCCTGTGTGGTCTGGTTCAGCACAAAGAGAGGAATGAGCAAGGAGACAGATGTACTCTTTAGCTCTTCTTCAGTCCCAGTTCTTAACTTTAAAATATTTCAGACTATCTAATGAACTTCATCAGCTCATTATGTGTGTCCCTGCTATCAATTGAAGAAGTAATGTGTAAACACTTCTTGCAAATGAAATGAGTTTTAAGAAACCCCCGGCACCACTCTTCTTCCCCGTCCCACCACACACAGAAAACCCACTGATGTGGTGCTACTTCCAGACCCGGTGCCTTTACTGGTAGAGACCAGTTTTCAGTTGCTCCTCTCTCGTCTTCTAACTTGAGCATCTCTATCCTGGCAGTTGCAAGACCATTATTATATAATAAACAGTTCTGACTGTCTGTCCTATCTCTCTTTTTAAAAGTGTAAATACCTCTTTTAAGTAGCTTTTTGTATATTTTTTTTAAACTTTCTATTTTGAGGGCAGAGGCCCAATTTATGTAAAAATTCCCCCTCCCCTAGTCAGTACAGCACACCAGAACCTTTAGTCCCACAATACTTGGAGTTTCCTTTTGTGTTCAGTTTCTGCCTGTAATGCCAAAATGGGCAAACTCTTGACTGAACTTCACTGCCTTTGATGTGTTTGACAATCAAGAAGGATCTCAGCCGGAGATTTGAGGGATTGCACTTCATCAGTTTGACCACAGGGTGTCACTCTTATTCTCTCATCCCTGCGGTGGGCCATATTTCTGCAAGGATGGGCAATGAAATTGTGAAAGGAGCCAATTTGAGAAAGGCATGTGGTTTAGTTCAGAGTTTGCTAATCCCCACCTCTCTGTCCCTAGGGGTTGAGAGCCCTGAGTCATCATTAATTCCACATCTTGAACGTTGTTTGTAGGGGTGGAGGGTAGGGATTTGTGTAGAAAATGAACTACAGCGTAGTTCATGCAAATATTTGGCATCCCATGTATCACAGATACCTGGATTTAGGGCCCTCTCTCAGAAACCTATCTTATCTTTTCACCTTTGCCTTGATGGGGAATGAATAGCTCTTTTTACTCACTGAGTGTTATACTAATGCTTGTCCTCAAGTGTCCATTCCACCTTCCTCAAAGAGTTGAGTCAACTCTATATGTGTGAATGAAGCAGGCCATCACTGGGAAATGCTGATGAGACAGAATGGCACTGTCTTTAAACTCTCCTATGCAGTAGTTCCAGAGAGATAGCCATGTTAGTTTAATTCAGCAAAACAAAAAAAGGAGTCCCATGGCACTTTTAAAGACTAACAATTTTATTTATCACATGAGCTTTCGTGCATGAATCCCAGTTTGTTAGATGCTGAAATGGAAAACATACAGTGTGGAGGGGAAAAATAAATTCAGTGGCAGGCAGGACACAAGAGCAGTGAAGATTATTTCAGCAAATCAAACAGGTTGTTTTGATTCAAACAGTGTGGAACAACAGAAAATGGGGTGATAGAAAAAGGAGGAAATCAACTGTTGTAATGAGGGAACCAGCCCATATCTCTGCTCAAACCCAAGTTAATGGTGTCAGATTTGCATATGAATTCCAACTCTCCAGCTTCCCTTTGAAACTTTGATTTAAAGCTCTGTTGGAGCAGTCCAAATGACGTTTTTCATAGAGTTGACGGGAGATTGAAGAGTTCTCCTATCGGTATTTGAATGTTGCCCTTTCTGATATCTGCAAATTTGATATCGTTAACTGGGGTTTGAGCAGAGATAAGGGCTGGGTCTCTCATTATAACAGGTGATTTCCCCCTCTTTGTCTCCCCACCTTCTTTTCTGTTGTTCCACACTGATTGAATCAAAGCAACCTGTTTGATTTGCTGGAGTGATCTTTACCGATCTTGTGCCCTGCCTGTCACTGCATTTATTTTTCTTCTTCACACTGTTTTCCATTTCAGTATTTAACAAACTGGGATTCACACATGAAAGCTCATGCTAAAATTGTTTGTCTTTAAAGTGCCATGGGACTCCTTTTTTTGTTTTCCTAGGCAGTAGGTCGCTCTTCCATATAACCAGGGAATTAATGATACCATGGTATATGCTTTCTTCAGAAACAACATATTACTGTGCCACCCCCTTTGTGACATAATAAGCTCTCACAAAGCTCACAGAATCTGTGTGTAAAGCACAAAAATATCTCGTCTAAACTAATGGTATGCAAGTGGGTGAGAAAGTGTAAGGTGCAAATGCTTGAAAAGAGTGGCAAGTGTATGCCATCTGCTCAGGAAAAGATCTGTTTGTAACCATCTCGTAGAAATGTCATCCTGCAAAGCCATACAGGGCCACAGACGGACAGGAGATAGCTGAATTGACAATGGTGTGGGCAGGAATAAGTATAATTGTAATACAGCCTATTCATCCATTAATATCCGAGTTCTGGATTTTCTGAGGTGAAGTGCCAATATAAAATACATTAGCACTTTGGAAGCCGTCAGCACTAGTGCATCACAGGCTTGCCCTATTCACCACAGCTCTTTTGTGCTTTTAGAGGACCTGAACATGAAACAGTATTGTAGACAACTTTTCCTGGGAAGAAAATGTAAAGCTGTTGATATGTACAAGGCAAGAAAATGGAGGATTAAACTCTTGAATAATGTAAAGAATGGAACTTCTATATTAGGGTCTTTTTATTGGTCTGCCTGCTGGCTAAGGAAATATAGGGACTAGTTCACAAGCACTAATCTAATGCTTTGACAACTATTTTTATATATTTACAACAGTTTGATTCCTGTTTCTGTTGGCAGGAAACTCCTGCTGTGAACATAATATTTGACTGTTGTGCAAGAACCTACTAGTAATTATCATTAATACTTAGCACTTCTGTGTTGTGTTTGTAATCTTTCCAGCATTTTCCAAAATTAAACTAATTTAATTCTTGAAACACACCTGTGAGGTTGGTATAATATGACTCTCAAATGTGGTGAAACACCATTTTCTGAGGCGTTTTCAGTATTGTCATGTCTATGTTAATAAAGGAAGCCTTTTTGAGTTCCTGACCTGAATGTCTTTATAATGGATTATTTCTAAAATTGGGAGGATGTCATTCCCAGATAATTGAACTTGTTTTTTATGTAAATGAAAACTCGTACCAGTGGCAGGTTTTTGAATTTATTTAACTATGCCCATGGGAGCATTTTTTTTTAAAAGGGGAAAAGCGTGTATACGCACATGCACATTTGTATCTCATTGCTTTATACAGCGAGATGGACAAATGCACAGAATAACTTACACACACACACACACACACACACACACACAGAGAGAGATATACAGCAGTATATCACCTTTCTAGGTATTCACTGAGGCACACACACGAACTCTTGTAATTATATTATGTTCTAAGTGAGGAAGGGTAATTGTATGGCTAAGGAACAGGACTTGGGAAGGAGGTAACCTTGGTTCTATTTCTGTGTCAGGCAGTCTTTTCGCATGGCTTTGGGCAAATGACTTAAGCCCAGATCTTTCAAGGTATTTAGATGCCCAGCTAATGGGAATTACTTAAATAACTTTTAAAATCTGGGTCTTAACCCGTATGTGCCTGTTTCCTCCTCTGTATAATAGGGATAGAATACTTACCTGTTTCACAGGGATATTGTGAGGCTAAATGTATTTGTTTGAGTTCCTCTGAATGAAAGGACTGTAAGTGCAAAGTATTAATACTTTAATTATTCTTTTTCCTAATGATTGTTATGATTAAAATTTCATTTAAAAGATTATGAATAAATATGGAAATCAATAGCCCTACACAAGCGTTGAGTGTTAAAAAGCAAAAATGTCATTTCAATCAAAGATAGCTTATGCAATAGCTAATTGTTGTGTGTCGGCATCGGGACATAGCCATTTATTTTGCTAATCTGCACGCATCTTATTAATGTCTTAAATGTATTTGATTCTGCAATGGTAATGGGTAAAAGGCCTTATGATATGGGTTCAGTGAGCCACGCAGCACGCTGACGTCTACCAGTGCTGATATTGCACTGTAGCAAAGACAACAGCAAAGCTGGCCACATCTTGGCCTTTTCTACAAGTTGTAGCTTCTTAGAGTGCCAGGTATGTGAAGCTCTAAAAAGCACCTTCCGTTCTGGAATGATCCATGGTGCACTGGGGCTTCTCAGTGAGGCATTCTGAAAGAGCCACTTAGGTTTAGGGCTGCCATCTTGGATTCACTCTACACTTTGACTGATTTAGACAATTTCATTTCAGTTTTTAAATGCTTCTTTGGTAATAAGCTGCTGCATTCAGACGAATGCATCCACAAGGTTATGAAACCCTTCTGCATTGTATAAGTAAACTTCTTCTTAAAAATAAAAACAATAAATTCCAAGGTGTATCTGTGATACCTTTTGAGGACCAGTTCATTGTGTTCCAGCCCCTTGTGTAGTCACTTACACCAGGATAAAGTGGGTGTAAAATGCTTCCATATTGGAATGATGAATAGTTCTTTATTCCTTAAACAGTCTTCTAATTGAGTCCTACATTTTGCCTCAGATAATCTCACTGAAATGAACAGACATGCCTGAGGAGTAAGGTATCAAACAATGTGAGAAACGGTGATTAAAGTCTAGCCCTGTGTTAATAACTGTTCAATATTTGCATCTGAAGTAAGTTGGCAATGTACTAGTTGTATGAACAACACAGCACAAGAACAAATCAAGACAGACACACCGCCAGAACCCCGTCCAGGGATATTCTATCTACTACCAAAAATACATAAAAGAGGAAACCCCGGACGCCCCATCATCTCAGGCATTGGCACGCTTACAGCAGGATTATTGGCTATGTGGACTCTCTCCTAAGACCCTATGCTATCAACACACCAAGCTATCTGAGAGACACTACAGATTTCCTGAGAAAAATCCAATCCATTGATGGTCTTCCAGAAAATACCATCCTGGCCACTATGGATGTAGAGGCTCTTTACACTAACATTCCCCACAAGGATGGATTACAAGCTATTAGAAGAACCATCCAGGATGATGACACAGCTAAACTTGTGGCTGACCTCTGTGACTTTGTACTCACCCACAACCATTTCAGATTTGAAGATGATCTATACCTTCAAATTCCAAAGGGGTAGCCGTGTTAGTCTATTGTAGAAAGACAACAGAGTCCTGTGGCACTTTTAAAGACTAACAGATTTATTTATCGCATGAGCTTTCGTGGGAGAAAATCCCACTTCGTCAGATGCTTTGAAGATAGGAAAGTTACAGAGTGGGAGGAAATTAAATGCAGGGGAGTGTATGACATAGCATCACTCCCCTGCATTTAATTTCCTCCCACTCTGTAACTTTCCTATCTTCAAAGCGTCTGACGAAGTGGGATTTTCTCCCACGAAAGCTCATGCGATAAATAAATCTGTTAGTCTTTAAAAGTGCCACAGGACTCTGTTGTCTATACCTTCAAGTCAGTGGCACTGCCATGGGTACTCGCATGGCCCCACAATATGCCAACATCTTTATGGCCGATTTAGAACAACGTTTCCTCACGTCTCATCCCAAAGCACCTCTACTTTACCTACGCTATATTGATGACATCTTCATCATCTGGACCCATGGTAAAGATGCCCTTGAAGATTTCCATAGAGATTTCCACAACACAATCAAACTTAGCCTGGAACACTCCACACAAGAGATCCACTTTCTGGACACTACAGTGCAAATTAGCGATGGGCACATAAAGACCTCCCTATACCACAAACGACTGATCGGTATAGTTACCTACATCCCTCGAGCTTCCATCCTCGACACACCACACGATCCATTGTGTACAGTCAAGCCCTAAGATATAACCGCATTTGCTCTGACCCTTTAGACAGAGACAGACACCTTCAGGATCTCTACCAGGCATTCTTAAAACTACAGTACAAACCCGCAGAAGTGAAGAAACAAATTGACAGAGCCAGACGGGTACCCAGAAGTCAACTACTGCAGGAGAAGCCCATGAAAAACAACAACAGAACGCCACTGGTCACCACCTACAACCCCCAAGCCAGACCTCTTCAACACATCATCAAAAATCTACGGCCTATTTTACAAGATGATCCCTCACTCTCTCAAGCCTTAGGAGACAGACCTCTCCTTGCTTTCAGACAGCCCCCTAATCTTAAAAGGATACTTACCAGCAACTACAGATCACAGAACAGAAACACTAAAGCAGGAACACAGCCCTGCAGCAGACCACGCTGCCAACTTTGCCCTCATATCTACACTGATGACACCATCACAGGACCTAATCATGCCACCTACTCCATCAAGGGTTCATTCACCTGCTCATCCACCAATGTGATTTATGCCATCATGTGCCGGAAATGCCCCTCTGCCTTATATATTGGACAGACAGGATAGTCTCTGCACCAAAGAATCAATGGACACAAATCTGTCATCAGAAATTGCAACACTGCAAAACCTGTAGGGGAACACTTCAATCTCCCTGCTCACTCCCTTGACGACTTGTTAATAGCTGTGTTGAAACAGATGAATAACAAATCACAGCTTCAAAGAGAGACTGCAGAACTCGAACTTATATGCAAATTTGACTCAGTTGTCTTGGGTTTAAACAGGGACTATGAATTTTTCTCACATTACAACAAGTGATTTGACCTCCCCCTCCTCTATGTGCTGTTCCCCAGTGTTTTGAATCCTAACACCTATTTTGATTTGCTGTTACAGCCTGACCTGATGCTATGACATACACTCCCCTGCATTTAATTTCCTCCCACTCTGTAACTTTCCTATCTTCAAAGCGTCTGACGAAGTGGGATTTTCTCCCACAAAAGCTCATGCGATAAATAAATCTGTTAGTCTTTAAAAGTGCCACAGGACTCTGTTGTCTTTCTACAATAGACTAACATGGCTACCCCTTTGGAATTTAACAGAAAGGTTAGTTAGGGATAGATTTTGATACCTTTAATCATACTATGTAGTAATTTACTGCATGAATAGCCTTATTAGAATTCAGTAGGGCCACCCAAGAACTAAACAGTAAAATGTGAGTAAGGGTGTCAGCATCAAGCACTGAGATACAGCAAGATTGTCCCTCTCTCATTCTGCATCCCATTTACCTCTGTTTTCCTTGGACCAGATCTTGATATTCACACTGAATTGTACCTTACTTGAGCTGTATGATTTCAGTGGGGCTCATCAAGGAATAAGATGTTTTTCAGCATGAGTAAGGATATCAAATTCTGGTGCTTTCATTTTATAGTTACTGCTGGTTGAATTGATTTAGCCAGATCAGTATTTTTCCATGTATCCTGAACTGCTGGTACAAGGATGAGATATTTCTATATAATCTTTTAATGATTATTAGTTGTTTTGCTTTTTTGACTAAAAATCTCCTATAATGTTTTTTGGGAGATCTTCTGCCAGTAGATAGTGCCTTTTCAACTGAGGTCAGTGAAATGTAACTACAGTATGAATCCTCTACACTGTGTGATCATTTGTGTGAAGTGACATTTTTCTTTCTCAAAGAATAAGACATATGTTCATTTGTTACACTGCCGTCTTGACCGTGAACCATTTTGGTTTTAGGTGTGTTTTGAATTGTTAGCATTATTGAAAATTTACCACATCATAACGAGGCTTCTGGCTATTTTTAGTCAAATCATGGGTTTTCTGACACACCTTATTTTATTTCAGTGAATAAATAATTTTGTTTTGTTTCTGTTTGGGGAAGGCAGGTTTTGGTTTTTTTAAATTTTTATTTTACTGCCTATTCATTGGCATTCAAAGTCTTTGTAATACATTAGCATTCAATCAATACAGTACTCAAGTCACTGTCTCCATTTATATTTCATCTGTTTTAGATTAAAATAACTTCACATTATCTACAGAATAATGAATTTTGGTTGGGAAGATATTTCCAAGCGTTTGACTGCTTTTCAAGCATTTCCATCTTAAAAATTCGGATCTGTCAGCTCACCAGTCTATTCAAATGTAAGGTTGTTCCTGAGTACATTTTCTATTGTTTTCTCCAGTCTAGGCTCAAAGGAATATTGCTTCCATATTTTTCTTTGCAACACTTATACAGGATAACCTATAGAAGTGCTTCTGTGACCTCCAGCGGGTCTGGAACTACCTATAGTATCTGCCCATATTAAGCCTAAACTTTAAATTTCTTTATTTCCTCTTAATATTTGTAGTGGTAATCCTCACACCTTACAAACTAATAAATCTTTACCACTGATATTTATATCCTTCATATTTTTTAGACTATCACTATATGGTCATTTACCACTCACAATTGGGGCCAGGTTTTCAAGAGTGCCGCTCCCAATTAGACACAAAAATAATTGGCCAGTATTTTGGAAGTGATGCAGTGTGGTGGGAGCTGAGTACTTTTGAATAACTGGCCTTTGCCAGCGAGATGAGGATCACGTGTGCTGTCATCACTGAGCTATGGGATATTCTGATGTGGGGCTGGCCCTTGGTTTCTCCTGCTAAAGCTGCTCCACTTAGTGATGAGAGAGTTGTTGGCGCAGGGAGACCAGATCTTGGGTTTCCCCAATGCTGGGTGAGTGCTCTAACCACCATTCACATGTTCACTTGTGTTCTCTCTCTCTCTTTTTTTCTCCTTCCAGCCCAATTGGCCATTTTGTGTGACTTTCCTTGGGTACGGCCACGCTGGAAACTTAGGTCGACTTAAGGATGGTTAAGTCGACCTACAGACCGCCGCGTCCACATTGTGCGCTTATTAAGTTGACTTAAGCACTTCCTTAGGTCGTCTTAATAACATGACATCTGAAGGTCAACTTAACGCTTAGGTCGACTTTATTAAGTTGACTTAAGTCACTGTGGACAGGGAGTGCCCTTAAGTCAACCTAATTGGCCTCCCAGCCCCAGTGCAATGTGGGACAGCTACCCACAATGCACAATTCCTCCATCTACCTAGCACCTGCCAGTGTGGATGCTGGCAGTCAACTGGAATTTTCAGTGTGGACTCTCTAAGTCGACTTAACAAGGTTGACTTTAAGTCGACTTAAAGTCGCCCTTGTTAAATCGACTTAACAGAGCCCCCAGTGTAGACATACCCCTTGAGGGGTCCAGTCCAGTAAATAGCTTCTGAGCGTATCTGCCAGATTGGTGCTCACAGGGGAGTTAGGGGGAGAAATGCCTGTCCTCTCCTGGTTCATGTATCTCTCCGGAGCTTAAGGTTGTCCAGAGGATTAGAGCGAGGCTTCAGTACACCTGCTCTGATGCAAAAATATAGGCACAAAGGGAAATTCTACTGCCTTAGGTGCCAAGTGAATGTAGGCATCTATAGAGTTCAGGAGCAACTGCGATGGGGGAGGGAGGTTTGCAAATTGCTTTGGAGTTTGATTCTGGGATTTAGGTGCCTAAGTTCCTTTGTGAGCTAGCTCTAATGACTTAGGGACATACGGCCTTAGGACTGCAGAAATAAATATTTATTATCGCACAGGTGTATCCTTTCTTTATCACTAAATGGATGAAAAAACAAAACCCAAAATGACATTTATTGGCACTAAAAGGGGAAAGTGGAGACACTCTTTTACCCTGACAATTCTAATTGTAAGAATTTCCTTGCAACACCTGCAAACATAAACTACATTTGAACTTTATTGATCATTCTTTATTTCTGTGTTTTTGTAGAATTGACGTTATGCTGTGGTGCTTCCTTGCTATACAAAGGATCTAAAGCCGGGCCAAGTAGCGATAACTCATAGAGCAGTATACGTCACTTAAAAAGTATGCCTCTGGAGTGTATTTTCTTAGTACTGTAACTGAATTATTAACCATTCCTGAGACCAGGCATTTTACAATATCATGTGTTGAATATACATCTTGTATTTTTATTTTGCATAGTGCTAATGTTAATGGGCCAAATTCTACCTTTTGATGCTTACTTCAGTTCTCTTTGACCTGAACACTGGTTGCTCTAAGGGCAAAATTTGGCCTACTCTGCACGAACGAGGTATCATTTCTCACTTCTTGCTTGTTTATGTACTTTAGCCCAAATTGGGTTCTGCACTTTAATAGCTCATGTAGGAAAACAGCAGCTTTTTATATCGGTGGCCTTTAAGGCGATCTGGTTTTGGATTTTAACAAAAGAATAGGCAGCTCTCTGTGAGATGAGGAATTTACAGCTTCAGTGGCAGGAACACACACATCTGTGCACACACAAACACACAAGGCAATAAAGTTACAGCCTCAGGCTCATGAGTGCAGCTTGGCTAATAAATCACTGATAAGTGACCCAGATTCATGGAAGAGAATTAAGACCATAGAAACAGTGTCACATACATTTTGAAACTTTCTGATTGTGCTAAAGTCTTGCTGGGCATGCCACAGTACATACTAAATCTCTATTTTTTTTTTTTTTAATGGGGGGGAGAGAGCAGAGGTGAGGTACAATATAATCCACATGATTCTTTCCCTCATGATGTCTTGGAGTCAGGAGGCATTTGGGTCATAAAAGGTTGTTTGAGCTCAGTTTCTAATGGCTGTTCAGCTAGATGATAAAAACGCCTTAGAGGTCAGCAAATGCTTTCAGTCTCAGTTTATTCAGCCTGGAGAGACGGCAAAATCCGCAAGTTTTGCAGAAGATGTTCATGTGGGGGTTGCACTGATGGGAAAAACTGGCTCCAGATGTGTCCCCTCTGTTGCATAACTGCCTGCCTGTGGATCCTCAGCCGGTGTGATGGAACTCTGCTCGCTACAGTAGAGCGAGGTGTGGACAAGACAGGAGCCAATTTAAGAATAGGGGTGAAGTGGAACAATGTCTTGTGGAATTGCACTAATGGGGCCCATAGTGGATTCAGACATCTGCCAGAAAATAATGCCTCCTTTTCTCTGTCTCACATGCACCTCATTTCTTCCTGCCCAAGTCCATACAACTCACTGCAGCTAACCATTTCTTCTTTGCCCGCTGCACTGACCATGTCATCCCTCCACTGGTTCAACTGGTATCCTTTCTAATTCTGTGTCAGGTGCAATCTCTGGCCTCATTTTCAAGACTCTATTCAGTATAACATCTGCCTTCCGTTTGGCTCCTAGCCTTTCTTTCTTTTTTGTGAATGACTTATTTGGCTGATACAAGCCATAGCTTTGGATGCCAATCTCTTGGAAGTTTTGCTTCCTGCACTTTGAGCAAGGTCTACAAAAGGCCGTAAGTCTTACAATGCTCAGTGTTTCAATGCCTAATGTATCAGTGCCTGACTATCCACTGGAATCCATAGCTCCAAGTTAGGGGTCCAGGCCCCCCTGGACTATGCCAGGAGAGAGCTTGGCACCTAAGAATGAGATCCACAGAAGCCAGCCTACTGTCTGGGGAGCTACCCCATAGAACATGCTGAAGCATGTGGCCTTAGCCCCACCCCTCAAAGGAAGTGAGGCCCCTCACTCCAGGCCAGAGGGAGGAACCTGCTTGGGGTTCTCTTTTCTTTCTTTCATTTGGGGGTGGGGAGTGAGGCAGGCTGGGCCAGTGCCTATTCACTCTGCCCAGTGGGGTACATGAAGCCCCAGGCAAGGTGGGCCCCATGGTGGGGGCAGCCCAGGGCCGGAAGACCAGTTATTCAGGCCGTGCGGTGATTCTGGCATTTCCTTACATGTCTATACTAGAAAAAGCTTGGTCGACTTTAAGTTGACTTAATAAAGTCGACCTAAAGTTGACCTTATTAAAGTTGACTTAACGAAGTGGACTAAGTCGATTTAACTTTAAATCGACTTAGTCCACTTTGCTAAGTTGACCTAACCAGCCTTAAGTCGACTTAATAAAGTCGACTTAAGTGTTGCTCCCCGTCCACACCGACCTTGAGTTGACTTAAGTGTTAAGTTGACCTAATGAGTGGTAGTTATTAAGTCGACTTAAGGATTTTCTTAAGACGACTTAATGAAAGCCCAGTGTGGACGTGGCTTAAGTGGACTTAAATTGCCAGTGGAGACATAGCCATGGAAAGCAAATCTATCACACTCATGGTCGGCTTTAAGCTCTCCTCTCCTCCCTCCTTTTCCAAACACCCACGTCCCTGTGCCGCATTACCTTCTCCCTGGCTCCCTTCCCCGCCTCAGTGTGGCAGCACAGTATGCTCTCACGTGATCACCAAATACTTGGCCAGGTGCCATGGGAGGGCGGGGGGGGACACTAAGGTGCGGCAGTCCTGCACCCAGGGACCTCCCTGCTGGCTTCACTGGAGCCTGAACCAGAATATGGCTTCTTGACTAAACCACCCTAAGATGGGGCTTCTTCTGCATGTGATAAATAAATCTCTTAGGCTATGTCTACACTTGTAAATTAAGTCGACTTAAGCTTGCTTAAGTTGACTTAATTTACTCTGCGTCTACACTACACTTTCCTTAGTTAAGTCGACTTAGCTAAAGTTGACCTAAATTTACAAGTGTAGATGCACCCTTAGTCTTTAAAAGTGCCACAGGACTGTGGGTCTCTGCGCTAGGCTAACACAGCTACCCCTTTGGATCTTGATGGTAGTGATCATGAGCCACGTCCCTGTTTGCTACCTGTGCTAGTACTCCGTAGCTTTCCCCCTGGAACAGGTAAGGAGAAGAGTCACAAAACATCTATTCTTTATGGCATGGTCCCTTGGACTGATGATGCTTAAAGCATAATCTGGTACAGATGTTGTAGTAGCTGCAAATTCACAGCCTTCCAGAGTGGTGTAGGTCAGAGGAGGAATGGGGTGTGGAGGCCAGGTCCCACCGTGTGCAAAAGTAAGGCTAATTGGGATTTCCCATCTTGATTCTGGTCTTTTTTCTGAACTAGCTTTTTTTCTGAAACCTTACTGCTGCTGGCTCCACCATTAAGATGGGTTGATGGGGCAAAGTGGGAAAAACTCATCTGCTGCATGTCTATTTTCCCTTCTTTGCTCTTTAAAGGTGCAGTGGGAGAAATTTGGAGTCAGAAAAGCAGATTGGTGGAGGGGAGGATTTGGGGAAAGCAGTGCCAAAATTCGGAAGGGAGGTTTGCACAGTGTTTGCCTACAGTATAACTGAATAAATCCATCTGCTCACTTTGCAAAATACACGTTTATGATGACTCCCTTCCCACCAGCTCCAATCACACCATTTCCCAATTTTGTTACATGTGCAGCGTTAAGAGCAAGCAACACCACCTCTGTTGACCCACATAAAATAATTACCCGAGCATAATTTTGTGTGTGTGTGTGACATTGCAGTAGGGTTAAAAATTAAACATTGATACCCTGGGGAAAATCATCTAGGTGGAGAATTTTTCCATTTTATTAATACAGGTTAAATGTGATAATATTAACTTTCAGGGAACAGATCACACCATTTTCTAGAAATATAGGGCCAAATCCTGCACACGTGTGTGTGTGTGTGTGTGTGTGAGAGAGAGAGAGAGAGAGAGAGAGAATAAGCGGTGAGGGATTTGGCAAAGAGGCCAGGTCAAAATTAGTGATTTGCAAACGTTCACAAGAGAACTTTCATTTCTATTTCTTGTTTGAACTGTAGCTTGAATTGTCTAAATCCTGCAAGACTATCTGTATTGGCATTACTCGGCTAAATTCAGCCCTCACAACTGCACAATTCCATTGATTTATTTAGAGTGACACGTAGTGTGAGAAAAAGCAGAATCTGCGCCATTGTGTACCTGACATAGAGCAGTGGGCTAAATTAATCTTTTTCTCTCCAGCTATACTCAGGCAAGCAGCTAACTGTGTTAGGTGCAATTATCAGTCCTCTGGTTATCATGACAGCATTTAGCAGAGATATGAGAGATGAAGCCAAAATGTAACTTAGCTTCCAAAATTCTTGGGGTTGCTTTTATGAGCCAGCAGAGAAATGGCTGAATACTATATTTCAACTGGCCCCTGCAACCCACTTAAATTCTCTTAGCAGAAACAGACCTTTAACAGCAACAAGTATGCAGTCCTCTCTTTTTGCCTCCACATGTTTTCAGAGTTGTGAAAACAATATACAGTCCTAAAGATCTTATGACTTTTTTCCAAGCTTCTTTATACATAACATCAGGACTCGAGGGAAGACTGAAACTAAATCCATAATTAGTGCATGGTCAAAAATGAAAAGTTATTTGTGTATTTTTTGTAAATATGTAACAAATTAAATGACAGTTTTGTAGTGATGTGCTGTTTTGGAAAACAAATGATCAAATCTACGTTTGAATATGCTTAATGTAACACGTAACTAGGTTTGCGTTGCAGTCACTAGTCTTGTGCGATATGTAGTGAACACCCCTCCCCCAATATCTGTTAGTGATCCACCACCAAATTTTTGGCAAATTTTAATTATATTTATAACCTGCACAAGACAGATTTAACAGTCTCTTCAGCTTCCAAACATGTAGCAGGCAAACTACTGTATACGTACCTGTGTACGCCACTGCATCCAAAGGTATGCATTTGTCTTGAGAAACTGCACTACAGATTTTTCTTTAATAAAATTTGTTTCTAAACTATGTGCATTCTGCATGGTTTTTTTTTTTTTTTTTTTTTTTGGTTTGTTTGTTTTTTGGTGGGGTTTGGGGTTTTTTTGGGCAGGGGTTGGTGGTTTGTTTTTGATTTACTGTGGAACAACCTAGAGGCTATTATTAGTGGCTCTAGCTCAGCTGTTTCAAGAGCATAATATACTGGCTCAGACAGAGGCGGCTTTTGGGATAGGCAAAGCAGGCGCCTACCTCAGACCCCGAGGAGTACCTAACCCAAAAGTTGTGTTTGCCTCCCACCCTGCAGGATCCGAGGTGGAGGGCAGGGGTCAGGGACACTGGTGAGGTGCCAGGGCGTTGTATGGGGGGAAGGGGTGTAGCTCAAGGTACAGGCAGCAAAGAGCTGGGGCTGAATGCAGACAGGCTGTAGCTCAGAGTATAAGTAGGGGCTGTGTGTAGAACCCGGGGTGCAGGAATGTAGGGATACCCAAGGCTGTCTCAGTAGGGGTGTAGCTCCGGAGGCAGAGAAAAGGAGAGCTAGGGGCTCTGTGCCAGCAGGGTCAGCACTCAACTTTTCAAGTGTAGACATAGCCTACGTCGACTTAATAAGGTCGACTTTACGTCGAAAGTAGACGTATTAAGTTGACTTAACAGAAGTGGACTTTACTTTTCAAGTGTAGACGTGGTCCCTTTTCGACCTTATTAAATCGACGTAAAAAGGTCCACCTAAGCACTACTCCACGTCTCCACTGACTTACGTCGACTTCTTTGGCCAAGTGTAGACATAGCTCGAGAGTCTCTGTGTGCACAAAGGGTAGCCCTGGATGCAGATGGGTATAACTTGTGGGGTGTGTGCTTAGGGGGATGTAGCCCATGACGCCGGGGTGGGAGTTTAGAAAGGGCCTATACAAAGCAGTATGGCTGAGTGGGTAGTTGGGGGGGGGGGGGGGGGG
>ML685851.1:7900073-7928454 GCA_007922175.1 Pelusios castaneus
TGAGGTGCAGCCACAGCTCCAGTGGGCAATGGACGGGACTGGGGATGGCTGTGGCTGGTCCCGCACGTTGGCGCCTGATGCCCGCCGGTCCAGGGTGCATGACCGTTGGGGGGGGGGGGGGGGGTCAGAGAGGTGGGGCGTGAGTATGGAGCCGTCCCTGAGAGTGCCCCATGCTCATTAAGGCTCTGCAGTTTGGGGGATGTCAGTGCTGCCCCCCCATGTCCCCATCACTGCCGCCAATGGCTTTGGGGCCTCACCACACAGAGGGGCGATTTCCCGTCGGCCACACCCCAGTCCTGCCATTTACCACGTCCCATAAAAACCCCCCCTCGCCCCCAAGCCCCCCCCCCCCCCCGCACCCCCGCACTCAAAGCCTGAACTCGCTACCGACCTACCCTGGCCCCAAGATGGGGGTCCCGCCTGCATCCAGGGGCTTGTCTTGTAGCGAGTGGCTGGGCGGAGACTCCATTGCCGGGCATTAACCAACCATGGATGGCGTTTAGGAGAGCAGCATTGGGGGGGGGGGGGCAATGCACTCCAGCCCCAAACTTATGATGGAAGCATCTCTCGCTGCTGGGTGCGGGAGTGCCCGGCCGGGTGTCAGGGGGAGCCCCGGCACGTCACACAGGCAGCCCCAGGCAGGTGTGGGGGGTGGGAGACCCTTGGGGGGGGGGCCTCGCTCTTCTGGCGGCACATGGCCAGAGCCTGTTTGACCCCACGTGCTGCACAGCTGAGTCCGTTTTTAGGTACGTGCCGGTCCCAGCAGACGCCACAACGCACCTCCAGCTGCAGCCGGGCCCGGTCCCCGCCGCTCTGCCGGCTCCCACAGGTCGGGGCTGTGGCCCTGCTGCTGCCCACGGATCATCCCCATGATACGGTGGGATCCTCCGCCCCTGCTGCCATTGGGTCACACCGGGCTCCAACATTGCAGGAGCGGCTGCGCCCCTTTGCCCCCACATTAGCCATGTGATTGGCTCAGAAAGAGGCAGGGAGGGGGGCCCTTGGTACACAGGATCCAGACGGGATGCAGAAAGAGCAGCGGCTTCATTAACGAAGTTTGAAACCCACCCGTGTAGAGTGTGACCTTCACAGGCCAGCTGAGAGCCGAAACCACAATTTTTCTTTTAGAGGTAAAACAAAGTAGTTCCACAGCAATAGCAGATTCCCCCAATAAAAAAAAAAAAGCAGCCTCATCTAATCTCAGTTTACTGTGTTTTTTATAGCCATGAGCTGTTCTCTGGCTATGCAGGAGAAAGCATTAAAAACTGTTGAAGAGGAACCTGTGAATACAAATAAAACATATTGAGCCTCTTTTTGCTGTTACAGCCTGACCTGATGCTATGTCATACACTCCCCTGCATTTAATTTCCTCCCACTCTGTAACTTTCCTATCTTCAAAGCGTCTGACGAAGTGGGATTTTCTCCCACGAAAGCTCATGCGATTAATAAATCTGTTAGTCTTTAAAAGTGCCACAAGACTCTGTTGTCTTTATTGCCAAGGCCTCCTTTTCTCCAGATCCTCATTTCCACGGACAGGAAGTAATAGGACGGTCATGCAAAAAACCCAGAGTCCTGCGGTAGCATGATGCGCCTTCTGCTGTTGTTTCAGTTGCTGTCTGCTTTAAAAACAACAACACACTACTTATTTTGCTAATCTCAAAAAGTAGCCATATTTCTAACCTACCAGAAACTTGACTAAGTTCGTGTCATACAATTTCTGGGTCACAGCTACAACAGTAAATTTTTTTCCCCTGTTTTCCAGTAAACATTTTTTGGTTTTCAATTTGCATCTGGAAAATGCATTGTTTTCTACAACATCACACAACAAGCTAACCTCAGAAGAGTTTGGGCTAAAATAGGTTAATAAAGGCACTAATCCCCAGAAATACGGGCCGGCCGCACAACCTAGGCAAACTAGGCAGGTGCCTAGGGCGCCAGGCTTTAAGGGGGAACAGAAGTGATTTTTTTTCGCTATTTAAAAAAAATATGTTGATACGTTATCTCTCTTAAATGAAAGTATCAACCTGACAGGAGAGTCAAAGTCATAGCTCGCCTAGAGCACCAAAAAACCTGCACGAAATAACTCATTGGTGGCAATTAACAACCTATTTAAAAATTAGTGATGAGCCAAGGAACAACCCTTTTTCCTTTTTAAATTCTCCTCAGGAACATGTAGTGCTAACGCTAACAGAGGAAGCAAAAAGTAATTGGAAAAACCTATTTCCTTGTCATCAGAAGGGATTATTAAAGGTGACTATCCCTAATGCAATTAAATTAATTTGATTATCTATTATGCCGTACATGAAAAACCTTATAATGCTTCATTGTCTTCATGTAGTGACAGATGTAGAGTTTTAAAAAAAGTGACACAATATTAACGACTGGCAATAGGAAATTATTTTACAGGAAAAAGGATTTGCAGCCACTAAGGAGAAAAGTGCTGTCGCCCTAATATATATATTTTAAGAAATAGTTGTTTGGTGTGGAAGGTGATTTAATAAAAGTGTGTTTTGCCCAGATACTAAGCATGGATGCAGCTTTGCCAGCCTGTTTAGAACCCCATAACACCAAAATATGCCTGTCTGCATTTTGATAATCCCTATTTATAACAGAATTTGGCACTCAAATCCCATTGAAATTTGGGTATGTAAGGACCAATTTTTTAAAAGGTTTAGGCTTCATTCAACTGCAGTTTTCTGCCACAAATTTATAAACTTTGTGTCCTTTGAGTGACACCCTTTAGTCTTAGAGCATCAGATTTACCATAGGTCTTTGCAACACTAAGGCTATGTCTACACTTACAAAGTTAAATCGACTTTGTTAAGTCGACTTAACAAATTGATTACACTTTAGGTCGACTTTATAAAGTTGACTTAACAGCAGAGATAGCCATTATATTGGCTTAAAGTCAATTTAGCATTAATCCTCATCTGCACTGTCTGTAAATCGATTTAAGGCTTAAGTCTACCTAAAAGGAGGTGTTATTAAGTCGACTTAAGGAAATGTTTAAGTCGACTTAAGAAAAGACCAGTGCAGACGCGGCTTTGTTTAGGTTGATTTAAGCATCCTTAAGTCGACCTAACTTGCCAGTGTAGACGCACCCTGAGGGAATAACATGGCAGTTAATAATTTTTAAAAAAAGATTGCAAGTACCTGGATGACTGTGTATATCTGGTGCCTCTTTACAACCCATTTAGATGAGTCTTTCCAGGCAAATTTTGATTTTCTTCTATCTAATCTGCTTAGGTATAAATACCCATGCTCCTCTCCATGGTATCAGTGTTTCTAGTGAGGTGCTGAGGTGTTCTGCATTTATTATGTAGACAACTACAAATAAACAATGATCTAAACACATCTTGACAGGGTAACTTTTAATAATAATGCACACGAATCTGTCACACCCAGTAGGCGCCAGTCCTTTTTCACACTCTAAGACTTCATGGAGAATAAACTGGAAAAGCGAAAAATTAAATGAAGTTAAAGACACACATTTGTACGTGGATCCATTTTGTATCTTTTTTTCTCCCATGAATCTGTCTCTACAAATTAAATACATTGAAAAATACAGTAGAAAGAATATATTTACAAGTATAATGGGCACTGCCAACATATCTAATACCAAAAATAAAACAAAAGCTTTTTCAATGTTTCTTGCATGCTTTTTCCCCACAGACATTTTTAAATACGATTTTGTTTTTTTTAAAAATACAATAAGGAAATAATTACATTCTTAATATGAGAACATTATCTTACAAGATACAATCAGACCTAATTAATTTGAAAGGGTCTAAAAATGAAAAACTGATACTAAATTAAGGATTCTCTGTTAGAAAAATCAAAACAGCAAAATCATCCTATTTAAAAAAAACACCTTTGGTCTCCCCAAAATTGTTCTCTGATATTTTAAAAAGCACCTGATACAATAATAGGAGTTTGTTTAGGAAGCATGTGTGTAACATTTTCTCAAAAGATACAGAAATGTGATGATTTAAAATACAAGAGTTTTCTCTTTAAAATATCATACCACCCTACTGCTGAGTTTGCCTGGTGATTCTGAAATTTCAAAACTACAAAAATACAAACTCTGTTGCTTTCTATTAAAAATTGTACAGTAAGAGTAAAACAGAAATGAGTATTTCACAGCACCAAATGTGTTCTGTAACGAGGTTATTTCTGGAGTTTGATATAGTCTCACTTACAATATCTTGGCCACTACATAGAATAATCTTAACCTAGTACCCTAATTGGAATATATTAGCAATGTAGTTGCACATTAAGTTACAGTATATTTTGCGGGGAGAACAGTCCTATTAAAGAGGAGGAAGAGCGAAAGCTTAATCTTGTCCATACCATTTAATTTAGAACAGGCATGTAGGGTCCCATTCTTAAAAGGTGCACATGGCAGAATGGAAGAATCATTAAATGGACTTTTGAGTCTTGTAACAATGCACAATTTTTGTTTGTTTAAAGGAATTTTGCACACTCATCTCAGGCATGAGATAAAAATTTAGCCCGTCCTCCCTACAAGTCATTCTTCACTGTGGGGGAAAAAGTTATAGAGCCAATATTTGGAGGGAAAAAAATCATTAAGAGTATTGGCTGTTCTGTGTTATGGATGTGGGGACCAATTATCAATGGGAACTATTTCAGCATCAGAGAAGTTGACTAGAGGCCTAATTTGCATCATAAATATGTACAGATATAAATTAAATATTTAGTGAAATATACAAATAAATAATTTTTGAAGTAAAAAGCCTAAATGAACTTATTTTTGCTTCAACCTTTTTTTCCTGACGTTTCTGGGATACTATAGTTCATATCATGCAGCATAACTTATGCCCTTCACCTAGATGATGTTAGTGTCAATCAAAAATACAATACAATAGCCAGCTTCGAATAAGAAACAATGCTGACATTTGTTTCCCCACTGTATTTGTATTATTGTGGCCCCTAAAAAAGCCATAGTTTTGGGATGCAGAAAGGCCTATTGCCATTTTGCACCCTGATCCTGCACCATTGAGGGAGCCTTCTCACTGATTTTAATGTGTAACATAATCAGACTCTTAGTCATGGGTCATTATGACTCACTTTTCAAAAGTGCTCAGTGCCCACAATTGGGGCCAGATTTTCAGGGGCTGCCAGGTACTGAACATTTTAGCCTCTTAAGCTTACAGTTTCACGTATGTGTTATGCCTATGGATGTCCTTTTGCATCTTATTCTGAGTTTTACATACCAGTGTACATTTACAAAGCTGTGTAAATTATTACCAGCGATAGAATGGTAGGACAGGGCCACCAAGTGATCTGTTCTTCTCTTGATATGTATATCTGCAATCCTGCTAACTTTTGTGTTTTTAATCAAGAGACTGGTGATATCTGGTGCTTTATTTGAAGCCGGAACACTAAGAGACAAATGATTATAGCAGAACCTCAATTTTAGTTTCGAGTCCCCCAGATTGTATAAAATAATCTTGAAAACATGACCTGAGTATATTAAAAGGCTTGAAAAACAGAAGACAAAGTTTAAAAAAAAAAAAAAAAAAAAAAGTTCATGATTTGTAAACCAGTCTCATTATTTTGGGGGCCTGAGTCATGACTTTTGAAAAACTGGGCTGGTAATAAAGCATCTAGGTGAATTCTCAGCAAAGACGTGTACATAACAAAGAGAGAATAGAGTTCTGCATTTTTCACAGACTACAAGGAAAACTGTGGTTCTTGGCAAACAGAAAATAAGTCCTAACTTCATCACCATCATGTATAAAGGAGACTGGAAATTCACATTTCCTCAGTCTGCTCTACTCAAAAGTATTATCCAAGATCTGAAAGGACCGCAGGAAACAAATACAACAATGATACAGAACTTTAGTAATGTTATAACAAGCAAAACAAAACTGCATGAGCTTTTTCAAACTGCTGTTATTTAAAAATTAATTTTAGCAGCTGTCAGTGGGATTTTTTTTGGTTTTTGGAGGTGCAGAAATGAAGCAATATATTAAAAGCACTTTGTTGCCTTTTTAAAATCATGAATGAATAATTTTTAGACTACATGAGAGAGGTTTGAAGATGACAGGTACTTAGGAACAATAAAAAGAAAAAAAATAACATATTAAAATGCATGGCAGCTTTTTATGTCCTGATGACAAAAGAATCTATCTAAAATGTATCCAAAAATGCTTCACAGCTAAGTTTTGTCATTCCACGGTCATCGTAGAGCCGTGGAAAAAAGCGTGGTGGGGAAGATTTCCTGACTTCCCAGCTCAAGCAACTCATGTCATTCCTATGGAAACATTTCTTCAATCTGCTGCCAAGTGAACAGGTAACAGCTGAATGAATCCTAAAAAACAAGCTTGCGAGAAGTCCTCTCTGATGTAATTCTGAAAGTCAAAATTAGCCTTGATAGTACAACATATCTAACTCCTGTGATTTCATCTGGGCCCCAAACAGGCTGCATTTCCATTCTGGACTTTTGATGCAATGTCATTTCCATTGTTGATTTGACCTCTTTCAGCAATGCAACCTTCAATTGCAATGATATGAGCTTTTTTACTGCGATCTTTACAAATAAAGTTGGAAATAAAGAGTTACAGGTTATAAAAAGGGGCACACTTCGTCACACGTTAATACAGTAGAGAGAAAACAGTCAAATGAAGGCCAAGCTACTGTTATCTGAACATAATTATAAAACCTCATCATTTGACACCACTTTACAGATGAATCTTCTGCAGCCTATGTCTTGGTCCATACGAAGTAAGGTCTTTAAGCAAAGTAAAGAAATTTGCAATGCTTATGTTCCATTTTTCAGCTCCCATTCCTAGAAGGGAATATAAAAGACAGGGAAATTGATAGAAATCTACGCATCTGTCCACACAGTTACTCTGCTTATGGGCCTGACTCACAGCCTAAAGAAGCGAGTAAGAGTTCCACAGACTTTAGTAGGGTTTGAGTCAGACCTTCTACCCATGAGTTAAGAGAACAGTTGTCAGCCTTCCTAAGGATTTGTATTTTACTCTACCAGGTGAGGAGAGATGAGCAAGCTGAGGAAATACGTCCCATTCTGCACAGATTTTACTAGACTGAAGCTGCACACTGCAGTTTTCCAATACCCGTGGTGCATAGCAGGAAAAGAAATGAGCCATTTCTGGAAAACTGCAGACTGTATGTGGGAACAAATATGTACAATGCGCTCCAATTACGAAGCATGAAGCAATGCTACATGTTCAGCCTTACACAAAAATTAGGGAGGCAGACTCCAGATATAACAGCACTAGATGATCATTACGGGTTTTCTGCTGGACTCTGTCCAGGGTAAAGGAAATAGCAGATGCAGCTGCTCTGCAGGGAGCTCACAGGAAATGTTTGGTTGTTGTAACAGCACGAGCAGAAATCCCTTGCGTGAGTGACACACACTTACCCTGAGAGGGTCTGTTCAGTTCCCACATTTGACACGTCCGTTTGTTCACAAAAGTGAATCTTACAGCTTGCTGCCATTGCAATGCAATTCGTTCCACGACTCTTGTAGCTTTTCTTTACTGTGGGCTTTGCTGTTTGCCTTTAATGGCAGTAAGCCTGGTCTGCCAAGTATCAAATTCAGCCTGTCACAGCGATGCTCCCTGGTGGAAGAGCTGATGTGACTCTGATGGGTAAGTGCAGTTGCATTTGTGGAGAAGGCACACAAAACATGTGCATGGCACGACCCAGATCTGCAGGGCTCTCCCTGAACAACTGCCCAAAGGGCACAGGACATGGGGAAGGGATGGGTTGAGACTACAAAAGCCGCTTCGTACTCCTTGCTTGACTCACCCTCTCCAGCAGGGCACACTGAAACCATGCAACCACAGCCATTGGGCTGAAGGAATATCTATGGAGTAATTACACAGCTGACCCAGAAGCAAACGTGAGAGGTGGGGCGTGTGTGTGTGTGTGTCCGTGTGTGTCTGGGTCCATGACTTTAATTCTTCTTCTCCCATTCCCACTGCAGAGTTAGAATAATAGAAAGGCAGGGCTGGAAGGGACCCCAAGAAATCATCTGATCCATCCCCCTATGCAGGACCAAGTAAACCTAGATCAGCCCTGACAGGCATTTGTCTAACAAACGCTTTCTTAAAAGCCTCCTACAATGGGGGCTACACAGCGTCCCTTGGACCTTAACTAAACTACCCTTATAGCTGAAGCTTTTCTAATGCTACTGGTGCTTGAAGCTGATTCCTGAATTTGTCACTCATTCCATAACCTTTAAAAGGTCCTTCTCGCTGACGAGTAAATACCTGCTGCTGCTGTGTGAGAGCAAGAACTTATCTTGTTGGAGATAAACAGGTGCATTACCCTAACTGTATGATCATTTTTGCTGTTCCAGTCATGGCAGAGCAACTGCCTGGACCCTTAGCTGGTGTCCCTTCGGAGGTATGAACACAACTGGCGCCAGAATATGAATGTTTAGATTTCATGTGGGTTGGTTTGTTAAACATAAGCCTCTTCCCGACTCCATTACTCTCTGCAACTCACCCCCAGGCTCCTGCATCATCAAAGATATTTCTTTTAGGATGCCACAGGTTTGAGTCTCTCTCTGCTAGGAGAAATTAGAACAGAGCAGCCCATCAGCTTCCCCTTTCAGAGGTGTGCACTGTGCTGTAGAGTAGACTATAACCAAACAGGCCCCAAAGCCTGAGAGATTTGCAGAGAGCAGCAACTCTGGTGGAGTGTATGCGGCCCTGAGGTTACACTGTGCCATATAACACACAGAGGAAGGAAGGAACAGATAAAAGGGCTTATAGCAGAAAAAGTCAAAACACCAGGAGTTAGCGATAAGACGACGGAGTTGGGGAAAGAGTTAAAACAGAGACAAAGGGGGGGAAAAAAAAAAGATGAAGAGGATCAGATAAGTATCCAAAATGTTCAGGGCTCCTGCAGCCACTTTCTGTCATTGTGAGATTGACCCGTTACTAATGACGTTAGTGTTAGCACAGCCTCACTCCCACACACCATGATGGAGATTACATATGTTGAACCAAATTCCACTCAGGATACTCACAGGCAACTCCCACTGATTAGCCAAATCATTAAGGGCCAAGTGGGCCCATAGGCTTACTCATAACAACACAAGCCAAAACAGGAAGTGCCAAATTCCATCCTCATATATGTTAATTTGGCTCACACTGAAATCAATACGAGTTGCAGATGCGAAGTTGATGGCAGAATTTGCCTGTATCTAGTTGTGAATGAGCTCAGTACAGTTTGGGCTGTATTATCTAATTCAACTAAATTCATTGTTAATATCTGGAGTATGAAGTTTGATGAAAAGGGGGCAGCTGCTGTTACATCTGCATTCAATATGTGGAATTATTTTCCAGTGATAGAAAAAGTAGCTTGATATCCTTTTAAATAGTTTAATTCTACATCCAAGATTCTTTTAACCAGTAGTGTTCTTTATAGCTTCTGTTCACAATCAATAGAACAGATTTTGCTATATGGCCCTGTTCTGAGCAACTTGTGCAGGCTGTAAACCACATAAGTAAGCGAATAAATAACTTGCACATATAGTCCCTTTCATTCCAAGAACTTTACCTTTTACAAATGGGGAAACTGAGGCACAGAGTCAGTGGTTTGCCTCATCACATGACAAGCCTGTGGCAGAGCTCAGCTCTTCTCACTTTCACTTGCATGTTCTAACTCCTAGATGGTGTTGCCTCACCAATGCTTTGCTAACATGCATTTGTAAATTCTGCTGTTTTTAACACTGAAAATGTATGTAATGGACGAAAAGGAAGATACATCTTAGCACTAACGAAATATGAGAATGCTCTCTAAAATAGAAGTATGGCTGTTTGGAACAAGGTAACGGCATGCACTATGAATAACAGAGGTGTCAGATTAGTGCTTATAACTGTAGTTAGCAACGAACGGACCAAAACCCCGCAATGGGTTCTGCCGCACCAGCAGCGACTCCCTTTTTACATGCTGTACCAGTCGTTCAGTAACATCCTCTTACTAGCATCCCAGTTCGGCCAGCCACAGAGAACTGTCAGGAAAATCCCATTTAACATAAAGCACAAGTCTATTCAAGACTATATTAATGGGGTAGGAATGCAAAGTTTCATCCAGGATCTAGTCAGAACACATTAAATTAATCTGCTTTCCACTTTAATTGTACAGCAAGGGTGGTTGCTTGCACAGTACATTTTCAATTACTACAGTCTAGAACTATTTAGCTCTTGCATCAGCTGGCAATGATTATACCTGATAGTCTTTTGATTACTGAAGTTTTGGGTTTAACAATGACACTAAACGCTTTCTGACTAAACCCATTAGCATAATGGTGAAGAGATTAAAGGGCCAGTCTGTATCACAGGCCATTTACAGTGGGCTCCATAAAAGGACAGAGACAGACTCAAATCTGTCATTTTAGTACAGTATTTTTTTCTTCTCTCATTTGATTCCCCATATTCACCCCTCTTCAGAGGATCAGCACTCAACAGTGCACCACTTCAACTCTACTGGTGACTGTAGACCCTTGGGCCAGCCCTCCACCCAGGTGTGAATTTCACCCACAGGGATTCAAGCAGCAGGAGCCAATCTCTTCTGCACCATGAATAAAGGAGAGATGAGAAACATAATGAGGGACAGAGGCAGAAGAAGAAAGTCAACTAATGGATTATCTTCTCACCTTTGCTTTTCGAAGGACGTGACCTCGACATGGAGAATTACTTGATGAAGGAGGTCTCTTCAGCACAACTGCACTATTCACTGGTATTGAGCCTTCAGTATCACTTGTATCGCAACTGGAGATGGGAGAGTTTTCCATAGTTCGTTGCTTGAGAATTGGAGACTGACACACAGAGCAGACAGAATGAAAATCTCAGACTGGGCAAAGTTTCCTCCAAATAGTCATGTAAAAAAGATGATTTATTTAAATTTAGAATTGCAGAGAATGATGAGAATTGTTTTAAGGTTACGAAAAGGACACCGACAGACAGGCCTTCCCCATCATGAATCTCACTCATTGGGACAGCAAATGCCATTTCCTGAATGAGCAAAATGATAGGAAGTAAATAGTTATATGCTCTTTGATGGCTGCTTCACTTCCCACTCAACGCCAAGCAACGAGGTGAGCCAGAAAAGTGAACCAACACGATAACTGGCCATTGAGCCAATGCAGTAATTTTGTCCATATTGACCCTTGTGATATTAATGGTCTATGGATGTTAAGCTTTTGGAGGGAAGCACTTCCAACTCATAAAATGGAGCCCCATGTGGGCAGGAGCTTTTCTGAAATCATTCAGCTGTGGATTTACCTGAGGAGTTGAGGTTCCTGATTTGGGCTCAATTGCCAATCCCAGTGTGATACCTCCGGCCAGGGCTTTCTTCAGGCTCTCTTTCACCTCAGTCAGTTCTAGCTCCAGATTTACACGCTCAGTCTCCTTCAGCTTACATTCCTCTTCCAGCTTCTTTAACTTATCTTCGAGAATCACTTGAGTCTTCCTGCCT
Organism: Pelusios castaneus; assembly: GCA_007922175.1. Lineage (NCBI taxonomy): Eukaryota > Metazoa > Chordata > Testudines > Pelomedusidae > Pelusios > Pelusios castaneus. The sequence continues at coordinate 7,911,555 of ML685851.1, forward strand.
GAAATCCACAGATAGTTGCTATTCCAACAACAGGCTTAAGTTGATGGACAGGGTTCATTTATTTACCAAGAGGGGACAAATGCTTTAAATGGATAGAAAACTGGCTAGATCAACGGGCTCAGCGGCTAGGAATCAATGGCTCGATGTCTAGTTGGCAACCGGTAACGAGTGGAGTGCCCCAGGAGTCAGTCCTGGGGCCGGTTCTGTTCTACATCTTCATTAATAATCTTGATGATGGGATAGACTGCGTGCTTAGTATGTTCACGGATGACACTAAGCTGGGGGGGAATGGTAGATACTCTGGAGGGGAGGGATAGGATACAGGGAGACTTGGACAAATTGGAACTCTGGGCCGAAAGAAACCTCATGAGGGTCAACAAAGACAAGTGCAAAGTCCTGCACTTAGGACGGAAAAATCCCATGCACTGCTACAGGCTGGGGACCGATCAGCTAAGTAGCAGCGCTGTAGAAAAGGACCTGGGGGTTATGGTGGACGGGAAGATGAATATGAGCCAACAGTGTGCCCTTGTTGCCAAAAAGGCCAATAGCATATTAGGCTGCATCAGTAGGAGTATTGCCAGCAGATCGAGGGATGTGATAATTCCCCTCTATTTGACACTGGTCAGGCTGCATCTGGAATACTGTGTCCAGTTTTGGGCTCCCCACTACAGAAAGGATGTGGACAAATTAGAAAGAGTCCAGCGGAGGGCAACAAAAATGATTAGGGGGCTGGGGCACATGACTTATGAGGAGAGACTGAAGGAACTAGGCTTATTGAGTCTACAGAAGAGAAGACTGAGGGGAGATTTGATAGCAACCTTCAACTACTTGAAGGGGTGCTCCAAAGAGGGAGGTAGGCTGTTCTCGATGGTAACAGAGGACAGAACAAGGAGCAATGGTTTCAAATTACAACTGGGGAGGTCGAGGTTGGATATTAGGAAAAACTTTCTCACTAGGAGGGTGGTGAAGCATTAGAATGGGCTACTTAGGGAGGTGGTAGAATCTCCATCTTTGGAGAATTTTAAGGCCCGGTTAGACAAAACCCTGGCTGGGGTGATTTAGTGGGAGTGGTCCTGCTTTTTAGCAGGGGGTTGGACTAGATGACCTCGTGAGGTCACTTCCAGCCCTATTATTCTATGATTCTATGAAAACAATTGATTGGCCACCTAAACAGCTACACACATGGAAAGGTTTCAGCCTCATTCAAGCAACATGTTTCGCAGTTCAGACAATATTCAGTGCTTCATTTGGGGTGCCATGTGGGACAACTGTTCAAGTTTCTAGCTGTGCTATTTTTCAGCTGGTCTCTGTATCACAAAAATGGAAATAACCAGTAATTTAGACTAAACTGGTGACCTTTCCTACTTTTCTATGAGTTGCTGATAATTTTTAAGTGCATTTAACTAAAAAATATGCTGTAATAGCACAAATATATTTGTATGGCAATTATAGTCTTTTTTATATATTTTAACACAAAAACTGGACCTCATAAAATGTTAGACCTGTTGCAAGCAGTTTGGATTTTTGAAAAGTATGTTTTAGGTCCAAGGAAAGAATTCCATTTCATTAGCTGGAATTCTTGGAGTGCCAGGTTCTAACACAAGACACCTCATACCAGCATTGACTTCAATGGCAGCTCGCAGGTCTTTTCTTTCTTTTCGGAGCTGAGCTAACTTGTTGCGCAGAGCTTCTTTTCTCCTTAACAACTCCTCCTCTTTGGTTTGTAACCTCTTCGCATCTGCTTCGACGCGGTTCTTGCCATATTTGTACTGCTCAGCATCTATACAGAAAGATGAAAGTGGAATGGTGATTTTATTCAGTTAACTCGTTCTCTGCGTGGCTCAGAACTTAGGAATATCACTAAACAGAATCTGAGATGGGGCAAACAATATCTCAAATACAACACCACTGAACTTCCTGGTCTCAACTTTGTGAGTTGGGCCTCTCTCTGACCTCGTTGGATAAAATAACCAAATCTAACCCCACATAAACCTTCTACAATGTCTTAGAAAGTTAGGTTAACTTTTATCTTTTCTGTTTTCACGGGTTTTTTCCCCACACTTCTTGATTCCCGCTGAAATTTGATTTTTTTGAAATTTTTCAAGGTACTTCTGGAAGAAACAGAAAATACCAAACACCTTACAAGATACTTGTTCTAAGAACTCTTTCCTTAGACTGTAGACAAAACCAGTTCTGCAAAGCATACACAACTTTCCCTCTCCTTATCTGGATTGAATCTCTGAATTCTTGGAAGCAGACCTGAGTCTTAATTGAATGATGAGTTTGATGAGAATGGAGTTTGCTCCTCCTCCATCTCGGGCAAAAGTTGAGGTCTCCAGGCATATACTTCTTCTCTCCCAGTAAGGGGAGACTGAAGAAAAGGCAGGCATTTCCTCCTCTTTACCTCTGCCTAGGAAACGCCTTGGCCCAGACCCTTCCAGCCTCTAAGTCAGGGATCCTCACACACCCCTTTCTTGGTGAATGGGGACTGGACCTCAGAAATTTTTTCTTCTATATCTCAAACCTATTGACCCCCACGAAATGTCAAAGCATTTTATAACCCTCCCAATTTAGAATTAAATTTTCAGATGATTAAATCCTATATTTGTATAAATTAATTTCTGTAGGATGTGATGACATTTTTATAAAATGCCATTAGCTTCATCCCTATTATCATCATTAAACACGTATATTGCAGTAGGGCACCAAGAACTTTTCTAGAAGACTTTCCAGAAGACCATGGCAGGAGAAACATAGCAAAAGACTCTTGCAAGTAAAAAGGTTGCGTTAAAAGGCCGCTAGTACTTGCTGACATTACTACATGAAAAACAAGCCTGAAATTCAACAGTCTAAGCCAGTGGTTTTCAACCGTTTTGGGCTGTGGAACCCCTTAAGGCAACAAATAAATTCACAGAACCCTAAACTTTTTGTTATGATCTCTCTCAAAACAAAAGCACATAATACACAATTATACACTGTAAAGTTATAAAGATAAACAATAGTATTGCATAGTAACATATTGCAAAACAAACTGCTTGAGCCCCGCCATCTCTTTCCTCCCAAGTGAAGCACAGCCTCAAACCCACATCACCCCAACCTTGTCCACTAGTGCCCACATCAGACCCCTCTTTCCCCATGTTCTCCTCAGCCCCCAGCCCCATTCCTAAGCTCCCTGCTGCCAAGACCCCACTCCAGCCGTCCTAGCCCCCACCCCTCCAGCTCCTATCTTCACTCCACACCCCCTTCAACCTCCCAGCCCCTCCTCCCCTAGCCCCCACTCCAGTCCCGCAACCTCCTCCATTCCTCCCCAGCCATCCCGCCCAGTCCCTCCTCCAGCCATCCATAGTCCCTTCCACCACTACCCAGCCCCCACCAGCCCCTCCCCAGGCCCCTTGTCCCCATGCCCCCTTAACCTCTCCCCCTTACCTCCGGACAGAAAAGGCCTGGGGTCAGCCCCGCGCTCTGCTGCCACCATCATAGCCTCCTGGGGCCACCTGGATCGGGCTGCTGCGGCCGCTGGCAGCTTCCGGGGCTGCCTAGATCGGGCCACCACCGCTGGGCCAGCCGGATCAGACAGTGGCTGTTGCAGTGGCCCAATCCGGCCAACCCCGGCGGTGGCCCCAGCGGTGGCCTGATCCGGTCAGCCCTGGGGCACGGTGGTGGCAGCCCGATCTGGGCAGCCCCAGGAGCCACCAGTGGCCACAGCGGCCTGATTCAGCCAGCCCAGGTGACACCGGGAGCCGGTGGCGGCCCGATCTGGAGGGTCCTGGCAACCCCAGGAGCCGCCACTGGGACCCCCAACAGCTCCCCAATCCCCCCAAGCCTAATCACCCCCTTTACCCAGCCCACACTTACCTGTATCTTCTGCAGGGTCTTCCCTGCCCTGCACATCCCATGTGGCTGGGCTGAGCAGGGTGGGAGATTTAAATGACCCTGGCTCCTGGCTGGCAGATCTTGCGGAACCCTAAGGTTCTGCCTACGGAACCCTAAGGCTCCGCGGAACCCCGGTTGAAAAACACTGGTCTAAGCACTAAGGCTGGCCACTTGACCCTGAAGCCCCCCCCCACCACCACCACGCTTAAAAAACGCCATATAACCAAAAGAAGACTACTGGAATTGCTTTTTAAGTTGCTGAAATCAGGACAAAACAAAATTATTATTCTCTTTGGCCACCATTAGATGTCACCAAAGTTAGTAAAAAGACAATGACCCAGAATAATTTGTGTGAGCCAGTATAAGATAGACAGATAGATGTGTTTAGTGTCACAAATTTTGTTTAAACAGATTTTTTTGTGCTCACAATGTTCTTAAAATAAGGATTATTTGTAAATATTCAGATCTCCTAGCATGCATTTTTACTATGATAAAAGAGAATATAACAAACGGACAAATATACAGTTAGGAACATTAAGAACTGGAGAAGACCAGAGAAGCTCATTACTGAATTAACACAATTCAGTTTAGTTTCAGTCTTCGATTTGAGACCCACAAAATCTGTTCAAATATTCCTGGAGCTTTTGAATGGATACAATTGTATAATTAGTATCTTTGAAAAAAATCACATTTTACTACAGAAATCAGGAATAAGACAGGTTTTGAAAGGAGTGGCTTACTTCTTTTACCATTACATCAAAAATTGACACGGACAGCCAATGAACCATGTGTTTGAACCAGTTATTTTTTGCCTGTTTTAGATTATAATAAAATCCTCAAGGGAGAGATTGGATGGACTTATTCATTTGTACAGCTCCAAGCACACAGCTGATGCTTACCTAATCATTCCATATGTTAATAAAACGATAACCAGAGATACAGGGACTGATTTGGATTTCACACTAGTTTTACCCGAACTTTAGTAGAGTAACTACTCCTCGCTGACTCTGATGTAAGTCAGGTCAGAATTAAGTCTTTAATTTGTCTTTCCATGGTGATGGTTATAAAAGAGTCTATCCGCTAGCACCGCCAGTCTGGGTCTTTACCTAGCCAGGTACACGGAAAGACATGTCATGTCTCTTAGGCTATGTCTACACTAGAAAAGTTAAGTCGACTTTGTTAAGTCGACTTAATAAGGTTGACTTTAAGTTGACTTAAAGTCAACCTTATTAATTCTACTTAACAAAGTCGACAACTTTTTCTAGTGTAGACATAGCCCCTTGTCGACCTTATTAAGTCGACTTAATGCTTTAAATCAACTTATTAAGGATGACTTAGGCGCTAATCCCTGTCCACACTGGCTTTAAGCCAATTTAAGGAGTCGACTTAAGGCTTAAGTCGACCTAAAACTAGGTGTTATTAAGTCGACTTAATAAAAGCCCAGTGTGGACGTGGCTTTGTTTAGGTCGACTTAAGCCTCCTTAAGTCGACTTAAATTGCCAGTGTAGACGCATCCTTACTGCCCAAAAAGTTACAAAGCAAAATCATTAAAGGATACACTTACTTGATGCTGTGCGTTTCACACATGACACTAATTCTGATTTCTTCTGCTGGTTGTTTAAAATTCTCCCTTTTCCCATGATCCCATTTGCAGCTGCTGGACTTTTTTTGCCTTTAAACTGTTTGAAAACAAAATATTTATGCAATGGTAACCACTGTTGTATGACTACTGCCACAGTAATATTTTCACCAAGAGCAAACCTTGAAAGTGTTGTTGAAAACTGCCTGCCTTCCAGGAGGCTGTTCACATCCTTTATTCATTCTGCTGGAAACAGTGCATGCTCTAGAGACCATTTTATTCAGTAAGATCAGAGGGTGGTAATCACTGGAATTGTGTGATTCCCTCCTCTTCCCTTTCCATCCGGGGGGGGGAGGGGGGGGAGAGAGCATCACATTGTCTAATTTGTTTAATTTTTTTTTTTAATAAAAAAATGACATTTCAAGAATGATGCTTTAATAGAGCTAAGTGGCATTTTGCAAGAATTTTATATTGCACAGCCCTTTAAAAAACACAGTAGTGGTGCATGTTACTTTCAGACCCATCTCAAGAAATTATAGAATCATCAGCCTTGTCCCCTCATAGTGAGATACAATTTTAAATGTTTCTTATTTATTACCTGTCCTTTTTAGGTACATTTCCTAGGAACTGCAATGCTATGTGACATGGATGACATTTCAAAATTAAAATGCACAACTTTATCCATAAGGAGTTAATCAACTGATTTTCTCCTAAGCTATCTCCAAATATTGACCAACAAAGCAAACCCACAGAAAAAGACAAAATTAAGATGGTTAATGTACCACCTCCTTAAATGGCAACCCAGGCTCTAGTCTAGAAGACTACCAGATAATATTAGAACATTTCAGAGCCACCAAGAATGCTTTGCTGCCAGTCTCTGGGAACTAAACCACAGGGAGAGACAAGAAGAGCTTTTTGGCCAATCGCAAGTTCTGCAATGTGCAATAGGATAGACAAGTCACAGGACACTTACGCTATGTCTACACTTAAAAAATTAAGTTGACTTTATTAAGTCGACTTAATAAGGTCGACTTTAAGTCAACTTAAAGTTGACCTTAAGTCGACTTAACAAGTCAACTTAACTTTTCTAGTGTAGACATAGCCCCTTTCCGACCTTATTAAGTTTATTTAACACTTTAAGTCGACTTAATAAAGTCAATGTAGGCGCTAATCCCCATCCACACTGGCTTAAGTCGACCTAATAAGGTTGATTTAAGTGTTAAGTCAACCTAAAACGAGGTGTTATTAGGTCGACTTAACTTTTCCTTAAGACGACTTAAGGAAAGCCTGGCGTGGACGCAGAGGAGGCTTAAGTCGACTTAATTTGTAAGCGTACACGCGCCCTTAGAGTTTTTGAGATGATAATCAGCATCTTGGACTGTACCCAAAAGAGGATCTGGAGCTATGCAGGGCACAGAGACAGTTTTAAGAGGTCACGGGGGCTGCTCTGTTTCAAAGGTGGTTGCTGTGTTCTGGATTAGCTGAAGCTTCCATGCAGTGCTGAAGGGTAGCCCCAAGTAGAATACATTGCTGTATTCTATCCTGGTGATGACAAACTGTGGCCCTGGTCCTACCAGAAAGCGAAGATTGAACCTGAAATCACTGCATGACGTAGCGACAGGGATGAAATTAGCTTGTTCATCATGGTTACAAAGGAACACAATCAGAGCCCTGTCCACACTTCAGTAACTGTTGACAAATGAGGGCTTTTAAAAGCAACTACTGTACATTTAGGATATGGACACAGTACAGTTGTGCATTGTGCCTGATCATTTCTTTGAGTGGTAGGCAAATATATAGTCCCTGTCTATTCACATAATAGTGTGTTGATGCCATGTTATGTAATATTTCCTAATGTGATCAAGATCCTAATTTCATATCTATTGCTCGAATTCCTTGTAGCAACCTGAGCAACAGGTTGCAAATAGAATCTGACAGGCAAGTTACTTATGGCTTGTTTCTGTCATCTTCAGTCAGCTCATTAACTGTCCAAGAAGCCCCACTGAATTCAACAGGGCCACCCACCATATAAGGTACTGCCCTTGAGGGGAATAAAGGTGGCAGAATCTGGCACCTAATGACCGGAGAACAGTCTGCAGTACTGACTGACTGCTATGCTAGCATGTGGCGTTCCCTCTCGCTGCAGGTGTGCGTGACTGAATCTGAGGGTGAGAATTAGCCGTTTCTTTCTCACTTGTTCTTTTCAGTAAAGTCAACTAATGGAAATTTTATGGTGTTTTTGTCATTTTATCTGACTCTTGAAACATTATATAATTCTTCAGGGCAGTATTACAGAATAATTTATTACAAGACAATTAAAATAGCAGCTTCTTCACTAGATATGCAAAGTGACCGGCTAAAATAAGGTCACAGGCCTTTCTTTCAACTGGTCAGTTAGAGGCAGTCTACACGAGAAATTTTTGATGCTATACCAGTGTCAGTTAGGGATGTGATTTCTTTTGCTGGCATAAAAGCTGTTCTGATAACACCACACTTTTTGTGAGCCGAAATTGTGTCTACAGTAGGAGCATTTGCCTTCACAGCTGTGCTGGCAAAGGCTTTCTAGTGTAGACTATGGCCTTCAGTTCCTGAAATGACTGAATGGGTATCTGTGAACCTTAGTGTGAAAGACAACCCTAAACAAAAGGCCAGTAAAAGAGCTGTACAAGTACTACTTAAATAATCTCTTGAGCCCTAGTTTGAAGGCTTAAGTGTGACGTAAGTGGCGCATAACTTTTGTGTTGACCCTCTGCAAAGGGGAGAATTTCTTTACTGCTTATTAAATGAAGGATTCAAATGTTTTATAAAAGGAAGAGTATGAGATTATCTGTACATACAAACAGCATAGCCCATGGGGGCTTGGATCTAAAAGTCAAGTATAATTTTAAAAAATTTTAAAAATGGTTTTCGTTTTACAGCACAATGCTGCTAATGTTATTTCAAAGATTTTTCTCCATTTGCAACACACTGAAATCTTAAAATCTGTTAAATCTTTTAAAGTCTAAAAGCCATTGCCTCTGGTTCTTGTAAGAAGATTCAATTGCTCTCACGCCTGTATTCACACATATGTTCTTTAAAGTACATATTCTTTTCATTTGTTTCTAGATGCTTTTGAAATATATAATAATAATCAAGTATGAATTGGCAGTGCAGAGTAACTTATTACTGCACTCTATTTAATCGAAGAAAGGATGGGCCGAAACCAACATCCCTGAACTTTTCTGCTAAGGCCCATCTCTGGTTCTAACATATTTTATATCTATATAGGCAGCTTTGAATATATTCAGAGTTTTCTATGCATAATCAGACCAAGCTAGTGGTCAGGGAAGTAATACATATTATTTGAGATGCCTCAAACAAGTAAAAGACTCCCTTCATTTTACTAGTCTTTTTAAGGTAATAACCTGATTGAGAATTGTATGCCACTGTCCTTCACCTTGGATTCAGATACGGCAAACAGAGAATCTTAAATATCTCAAGGGAAGAAAGCAACAGTCAACTGTCATCATACTGTATGTTTCAGTAAAGTAGTACCACACTTGAAACTCAAATGCCACGTATTTGATCTAATAAAAACGAATCATTTAGGGGCCAAAATTTTCAAAGATTGGTACACAGAAATTTGCACAAGCAGCTGTTGCATGTGATAGTCCATGACATTTTATATTTAATATTTTTGGTACAGTGGCAATCTGTGCTGAAATGCCCAATAGGAAACGTGCTGAAGCCAACTTAAAGCCAGAGGAAGGCTTGCCATCATATAGCTCCGTTTTGTTTGGAAAGCCATGCCTATTGATTGTTTGGCTGTAGAGACAGCACCAAGAACATGCTAAGCAAACATGTTACAGACAAGTAAGAAGACAGCACCTCCACTTTAGAATTTACAATCTATGTGGAACTCTTTTACTTGTAATGGGCCCATTTAAGTTGTAAGCATTCTAGCGTTACAAGTGAAATAGTCGAAGATACAAAGAGAAGTGTAGTAAAAGGTTTTGTTACACTATAAAACGTTGTAGTACCTGAGAGACAGATCCCCTCCCCACAGCAGAGGTGTTAGTGACAGACTGAGCAGAGGACAGATTGCATGAAACAGGATTTTTGTAATGGTTAGAGTGTTTGTCAGTAGATAACCTATTGGCTTTTCTGTCAGCAGGTGGATAGCGTGCAAAGATCTGTGGAGACGGCAAGTTATCGTACAGGCCTGCGTTATCATAAAGCATTTCTTCTCCCATGCTTCTGCTACGAGAAGAAGGAAAGCCATCTTCCAGTTCCCACTGCAACACAGACACTTTTGCTGTTAGTGAACAAAACCTCATGCAAAACCTATGCAAAAATTAAAACATATGCAGGTTATTTAGAATCATTAAAACTTCTTGAGTTTAGCAGATTTGGATTTTTCCTGACATTTGAGCCAAACTAGTCTAGAAAAACATGGGTAGCTATGGTGTGTTCAGATGCCTGAGGAAAATGGAGGATTGTGTTCAGGGCTTTTTTTGTGATGGTACTTAGGGGTACTGAGTACCAGCACCATTTTTTCACAGCGATAAGGCTCCGGCTCCTGCCATCGCCAGCCCCAGATCCCTGACTGAGTACCGGCATCTATTTTTATTTATTTATTTATTTAACAAAAAAGCATTGATTGCGTTACTTGTTTCATAACTTGAATCATTCCTCTGTTTTTTGTTAATCAGAGAAAAGTGGAGGGTGATGTTACCCCTTATACTATTTCTTCTTTCCAGTTAGCAATTCTGAGAAAGAAGGTGCCACAGTGCAGATATTGACGATTAATTCCTAGTATAAGATTGGACAATAGTGGAGCTACTCATGGGCAATGAAGATGAGTTTTCAGGAAAATCTCTACTACATATTTTGCTAAAGCTGACTTGGTAATGCAAGTTTTCAGACCTAGCAACTAGCAGAAGCTGTGAGGATTTTCTTGAGGCCATGTGTCCTTCCAGTAACTATCAGCTGCTTGTACACTAAGCACTGCATTTTATTTGTTGGAAAAGTATTACTTAGCTAAATAAATATCGAAAATAGCTACAGGCCATTTCCTCTTTCCAACAAAATGGAAGAGTCTGTAACAGTAACCCAGCAATTCACTCATTTAATTTTAAAAGAAGCTTTGGGTCTGCATGCCCAATATCTTTCCTTAATCCACCCTGTCTGCTTGAGTGCCCTCCTCAGATGGAGTTCTAGGCATACGCTAGAACAACACATGCCTCCCACTCAAACACTTTGCTGTGCCCTACTCCTTAGAGACTTCTTCCTACTACTCCTCTGACATGCAGGGCCGGCCCAATCATAGACACGACCGAGGCGGTCACCTAGGCTTTAAGGGGTGCCTAATTAGATGGAAGTGAATTTTTGTTTCTATTTAAAAAATATATATTATGTTATCTCTATATTGGATGTAGGGGGAGGGGCATAGTTTGGCCTAGGGTGCCAAAAAACCTTGGGCTGGTCCTGCTGACACGTGAGAAGATTGACCTCATTTTTGAGTGCTTATGCTTTGAATTGCTGTACATTTCCTGAGACTGAGATCTCAAATCTGCCTTTAAGACAGAGCCCAAATTAGGAATGATGCTGAGCTGCAGCACCCCCAAAGAAACCTATGCCCCTGTGTGCAAATATGCACTTCTTTCCCCACTATTAAATAGGTCCAGCTCTGCAGGCTACTGCAGAGGGTGGGGTGGGACCACAGACTTGCTCTCACCCTGCTCTCTTTGGTATGAATAGCAGAGCTGTCCATGGAAGTCTTGCCTTGGAAGCAGATAGCCCCACTGCCAGCTATCCCCTGGATAGTACCACACCCTTGCAAGAGAGCAAAGAGTGAGGCGTGATGACTTCTGGTACTTCCTTCACACTTACAACACCCAACACAGGGCCAGGCACAATCAAGCCCTTCACTTTGCCTTGGCCTAAAGAAGGTTTCTTTTAAGAAAAATTCAAGGGTTTTATTAATGGACTTGGCACAAACTAATCAACAGGCAGTTGTTTGTATTAACTGGCTCACGTATAAGTTAATTTAAACAATATGTCCCACTCCCTAAAAGTCTGTAGATGAGAGAGAGCTTTTGTGGTTCCTGATTATAAAGGGTAGAACATTTGAGTTCATTTGGAGTTTGCCCAATGATGTCCAATGAGGTAATACAGTTTTCAGGTGTTCTTCATTCAACACATGTAAGCCATCTGCATCGTAAAAATTAAATTCTTACCGATCCATTTATGCAGGGAACATCATCATAATGAAGTGCCATTCCACTGGGACATGCGTAGCCATTGGCAGTCCTTCCTCGATATGGATTAGTAGATATAACACGTCTGTTCATAAAACTATACAGAACAAAACACACCACTTCATCCTTAGTCTTCATCATGATTCAATCGTGCTACACCCACATTTGATTATCTGCCAGTTCTGGAAGATTTTCTCTTTGTATTAAAGCTACAGATAGTTTTTCTGCTTCTGCAACCTCCGTGAAAGAAAAATAAAGCTCTGTATTTCACTCATCTCTGGCTGCTAACATCCAATATTGCAACATATGTTTCTATATCATAATCACAACAGACAAAAGAGTCTTGTGGCACTTTTAAAGACTAACAGATTTATTAATCGCATGAGCTTTCGTGGGAGAAAATCCCACTTCGTCAGACGCTTTGAAGAACAGATTTATTAATCGCATGAGCTTTCGTGGGAGAAAATCCCACTTCATCAGACGCTTTGAAGAACAGAACACAACAGAAAGTGTAGGATTGTGCAAAAGCCAGGATGGAGACAGCTGTACCTGTTCTGTGGTGTTAAATGTGAACCAGTTTGCCAGACCTCATTAAAAAGTTTCCTTCTGTGTCTATATAGGCCAGAACGAAGAAGGTGTATGTGCACATGGGGGAAGTGACCTAAGACTTTACAACGATAATTTTAGGAACGGGAACAAACCAAGGTCCAACTACTGCAAAAAGCTGTATGTGGAGAACCGTGACTGGTTGAAATGTTTCAAATTATTTTTTTCCCCCAGCAAAGACAGTGTGTATTTGAAAACCAAAAGTTTTCTGAAAACTTGTAGGTTCCAATGTCAACTTTGACATGGTACTGACTGTGTGATATTTTATCTTGTTATTTTAACTCCCTGCCTGGATGAGCTCTCTCTCACACAGGGGTCTCTGTGAAAACTTTGAAATTGAAACTTTTTTTTATAGTTGTGAATGTTTTTCATTTTTTTTTTTAAAAAAAGAACAATTTTGTTCCAGTCTTGTGGGATAGCATATGTATGCCGACCACTGCTGATTTCAGTGAGGCACCTTGTGATAACAAAGGCTATCCATGTGGAGCAACTTGTAGGATAGGGCCCCAAGCAGCAATAACTATAATTCAGAGAGGATTTGTTTTCACAAGCAACCATTGAAACAGAGCCAGTAATACAATGAGATCCCAAAAGATTCCTTAAGATTCAACCACATAAAGAAAGATAAGGAAACCAAAGGTTCACAATAAAATTATTCAGTTTCTGAAGTTGACATTAATAAAATCTTGCAGTAAGGTTGATGGCTTTTTTTATTTCTCAATAGGGGTTATAAAAATGTGGAAAAAGCATGCCTATCATGCATTTTATTTCAATGGTGTAGAATGAGGAACAATGTTTTCTGTAGATAGATTTTTAGTAATATAACTAACCATTAACAGCATTTAGAGCCCGGTCATGCAAGGTACTAACTACTTTCAACTTCTGCTTAATTTAGTAGGAAGTTGAATGCCTTCAATACATTTTAGGATCTGATCCTCAAGAGAAGGAACATACTGCAACTGTCATATCAAGCTGTACAATAATTGAGAAAATAACCAGTGCACTACTGTATGTTTGGAGAATTACACTGTTCACAGTCTTCGATTATAGCCAAAAGATATTACATGCTGCTTTTTGAACACACAAAACCTGTTATCTTTCTCTAAATTAAATGTCAGATTAGAGAACTGTTGTGCACAAGGTTCGCTATTACATTTTTATTACTGATATGCTCTTTTCAGAACTTCTTCTTTCGGTTTATGGTGAAATTCATCCTTCTGCAGAGGAGCCAAAACAAGGCTCACCTGCCATTTAAATCTTATTTGAAAGCCCCGTTTTTAAGAAGTCAAATGGAACCTAAATGGCAAGTGGGACTTTACAGGCCATCTGCCTAGAGGTGAATTTCACCTTTACAGTATTACCCTCTAACGACCTTGTACAATAGTCATGGCCTACTATAACATCCAGAACAGAATTTCACTATTTTTTTGTATCACTATTTCACAGCCAAAACACGTTTCCTTTGTGACACAGACTTTCTATCGCCTTCCTCACCGACGAATAAAAGTTCTCGGAGAATTTATATGTGTTTACAATTAATAGCTTTATATGCAATGTTTGTGCATTGTATAATCCCTAATATGGAAAAACTCTGATCTATGGACTCTATGCTCTATGTAACATTGGCAGAATCTGGCTGAGGTCCTAATCCAACAAGAATTTAAGTCATTGATCAATTTTATAAATATGATGTCAAACTCAATATGTGTAGTTACTGGCATATGTTAGTATTTACAGAATCAGGTCTTATATTTGAAATTAACTTTCTATTGTAATTGGATTTTTGACACACATATCCTAACCTGCCAAAGACTCCCTCAATCTGAAATTTATCATCAGTAGTCTTGTTTCACAGAAGCATTTTTTAAAAAGATATTATTAGGATTTGCTGGACAAGATAACCATGAGATGAATTTGCAGGGAAGAGAAAATCATAATTCATCACTGTAAAAATGCTCCTAATTGTATCACAGCTCATAAAATATTGTCAGGAAATTGCAATTTTTTTCTAATGTCCTTAAGGAAAAACACTGCCTAAATATCTGGATTAGACAGTTCCTGCCCCAAATATCTTACTATCTATGTATAAGATAAGAGGTGACAGACAGGGAGCAGAAGGATACAATGAGATAATATTGATCAACATGACAGGCAGCAGTCTGAGTAGACCGGCAGCCTACGTCAGGCCTTGATAAATCTGCTGACACCTCAAGGCCAGCCCCAAAACAAGACCACTGCCGCCACTCCTTCTGGTGGTGGTGCAGAGTGTGCCGGGCCCCCCTGCCACCGAAAAACCACTGCCGCGGTGGCTACTTTCGGCAGCGAGAGCAGAATGCAGAACACCCACCACCACCGAAAAAGAAGCTGCTTTTGGCAGTGCTTGGGAGAGTGGGGGGGATGGGATAGAGAGAAACGGCAGTGCTGAAAACGTCAGTTCCGCCAGCTCCTTTTTTAGGTACCAAGGGCTGTTCTCCGCCGTGGCTGCTAGGCACCAGGGGCAAAATCCTGGGCGCCATGACGACCTGGCACCTAGGATTTTTCGAGCCCTGGCCTAACTACTGTCAGATGTATTGTAGGCATCACAGCTAAAGAGTTTTGAAGGAGGACAAGAGGTAACTTCATGGATGTTCCTGGGGCGCCCCTCCCAAGCATGTGGCATATCATGAGACAGAGCACAAAGGTATTTATTTGTAAATGTAACAAGTGACAGAGTCTGGCATTGTGGGTCAATTCGAGGCAGGAGCTGACATCTTGATAGCAAATTAAAGATGAGAGCAGGATTGGATGTGCCAAAAAGAGTCTGAAAAGTGAAGAGACACAGCTTATATTGGGTATTATAGAAAACGGGAGGAAGGGGCAACGGAGGGGTGCAAAGAGAGAGGTGACATGGTCAAACGGGCCCCAGTCCATGATTGGGGCTCCCAAGTGCTATGGTAATACAAAACAAAAACAATACAATGATAGGGTGGAAAAGTGACCTTTGTGGGGCATTCTGAAAGGATATGAATGTGGCAAGTTTGCATTAGTTGAGGCTACAGAGCAAGATGGTGTAGTAATTGAGATGCAAGAGTTTTAGCTTTGTGGACGGATAAGAAAGGCCACATTTCGCATTTCTCTGATTTTTGCAAGAATAACTGGATCAAAAGTTTAAAAAGAAAAGCTCTAGGTTGCTTACTGATAAGCTCTTACATTCACATTATTGTGGTACAACACATTTAAACAAATGTACAAGGAAATTTTTATTACTTTGCAAATTAGGTTTTGACATTCCTTTCTAATATGTAGACTAGTTGCACTTGTTTCCCCTGCTTGATTTCAATTAATATCACATTTGTTCATAAAATGAAAGCTGAACAATATTCAGGGAAAAACATTTCCATCCTGCATCTCTCTTACATGTGGTTATCACTGGATGCTGATGGAAGCAAAATATTCATCTCACAGGAAAAGCTTTTTTGAGCCCTATTAATTTCAAAACATATATAAGCACTAGCCTTTAAATTATCTGCATTTTGATTCTATCAAAATTACTTGGATTTGACAAAAATGGGATTGTGGTAAAAGGTGAGCCACCCTTGATTTCTATCATAAGCCATTCAAACTAGAGAAGGAATGAAGCATCTCATTTTTCCACTCTGTAGTTCTTCTGGTACTTCACTGATGAGAATACAGTATTTCTAAGAGAAAGCTATATTAGGTTTTCACCCTGTATGAATTTTTAGTCTACTCATAGTTATGATGGGTTTAATTCTACCAAGTGCCGAGTCCCAGTAATTTCAATGGGACTTGAGGGCACTCAGCACCTTGCAAAATCAAGCCCATGAAGTTCTAGTAATCTATCTCGCCAATTTCCAGAGGGGTAGCCATGTTAGTCTGTGTACCGCAAGAACAACGAGAGTCCTGTGGCTTCATCAGATGCATCTGACAAAGTGGGTTGGAGCCCATGAAGCTTATGGCCAAAGAAATTTGTTAGTTTTTAGGGTGCCACAGGACTCTTGTTATCTCGCCAAGATATCCTCTATCTACACTTTGTAAAACCACTTTCTTTGCCTGCAAAGGGATCTCCCCTCCCCATATACTCATCCACACCAGAATCCCATTCAAAAGTTGAGCAACCCATCCCATCTAATGCTGATTTGATATTGTAAAGTGCTTTGAGTGACTACGTGAACATATTTCTTAGGCCTTGTCTACACAACAGAGTTTTGTCAACACAAGTTAAGCCAGCATACAGCCATCACTGTAATCAAACCACCATTGCATGTCCTCATTATGTTCATTGCGTCAATGGAGTGCATTCACACTACAAGCCGTAGTATCAACACAGGAAGTAGTCCACCATGAATAGAGCCCCCACTATGCAATTGCAATGCCTCATGGGGCAGAGAAAGTGTCATATGTTGAAGGTTTCTGAATCCCATCATTCTATGAGCATTCTACTAGACGGATAGCTGATTTTCAGCTTCTTTGTCAGCCACACTGATACTGCTGAACACAAACACAAGAAGCTCCAAGTGTGTGGGTGGGGGGAGGGAGAGTATGTGATTTGTGGGCTCTGTGTGTGTGTGTGTGTGTGTGTGTGTGTGTGTGTGTGTGTGTGTGT